>JAJOOH010029249.1:0-15772 GCA_029582605.1 Solanum gracilifrons | reverse complement strand
CGTAGGTCACCCTAGGTCCATAGATCGTGCCCGTCGGTGGCACCTGTAGCTTCTGAAATCTTCAATCTGGTCTATTTTCGGATAAGGGGTGTTACTGTTTAACACCACAATGTCATTTAATTTACCATTATATGAGATATTTGCAGACTTTGGAGCTCTGTCTCTTGAACTTGCATAACTTTTGGTTTTTGGAATGACCATAACACCACTATTTTGTGTTTCTAGGTACTCTTCACTTTGCTTTGTTCCAAACCAATACCCATTAAATAAATCATACTTATTAAATCTTTTCGCAATGTAACTCGATCTTTTTGTAAGAACTTTAATATTCTTTAAGAAATCAGACGTGACCTCCAACTCTTTTACCTAACCAAATATAAAGATACAACTATAAATTTGGATATAAGGACGAGTAAAATAAATAAGGTAACAAATAATCTAGTTATACTACTTACTTTATCCTTGAACCACTCTCCAAATGTATCGAAATGCATACGATCAAGTTAATGTTGTGTCAAAGGGCACTTACAATGTGATCTCTTTATTTCAGCAATATATGTCAAAGGGCACTTTCAAATGAAGTAATACACACTTAATCGACTATCACGACCCAAGGGTACGCCCTAGATATAACATAGGGTACTTGACCCCGTAGGGGTCTCATACAAGCCCTTAGCATATCATAACATAAGATGATAGAAAAGTGCAGAAAATTTTAAAACTTTATCCATACACACAAAGTCTTTTTAAAATGCAAGGGGAAGTCTGTACTACACTTTTGTCTCAAACCATCTAATACAAATTTAGAATAAAACTTTTGGGACACAACCCATAAAATAGTCCCAACATGAAAATATAAGACATAAAGGAACTAGTGGATTTTGTCCTCGAAGCTATGAGGACTCACCAAAATCTTCAACTCCTTTGCTCCTTCTAGAAACTTATCTTCGAGAATAGAACATAATCTCCAAACCCTACATTTGATGACAATGTAGGCAAAGTATGCGTTAGTACAAAATGTACTAAATATGTTAGCTAGCATAATCATAAGAGCATAAGACAAGGGTTAGTCAATATAAGACATAATCCATAATCATATGAAATACGTCATAAACATAAACTACAAGCATAAGAGACAATATCATAATAATAAGAAAAGTCTCCAACATAAGAATCATATAAGCATTATTCAACTCTTTAGTCATCTATAGCATAATAGAACTACTCTCAAGTAACTTAAAAGCATACATGTGCAATGCATAAATAACATCCCATAATACCACCCAAGCCAAGTATCCCTTTTTGGTCATCTTAAGCATAGTTTATGGACATGGTGAAGTCTTTAATCTTTTCTACCATAAGGGCTCCATACTCCTAAGTAACCTCAAAGCACACTTGTGCATTGCATTATAGGCATCCCATACTACCCTTCACACTAAGCATAACCTTGAAGTCATCCTAGTGATACTTACTTGCCTTTGCTCTCATTATTAGCTTACTTCATATAGACAAGGGAACTATCACCTTTAGTCAATCATATCATGGAAGGAAATTATAGCAACAACCCAAGCTAAGTTTATACTATATAAGATAACACTTCATAAGTAGCTTCAAGTTATACTTGTGAAATTTATGAATAGAATCCCATGCTACTATCAACACTAAGTACCACTTTAGGCTATCATACATACTCACTAGTTGGGGACTAGTTCCTCTTTACTATTTGCCATTATTCATTTAAGGTACTTATCTATTTAGTACAAGGCAAGTCACAACACAAAAATGAATTATATTTCTCAATTCAAGGCTACCACAGAATAGCACCCTAATTGGCTAGACCATGCTATCATCTTGCTAACATAACTATATTAAGCTAAACTAACTACCTTAGAAGGCACATTATCATGCAAGTCCAAGCTTTTCTAGAAAGGGTACAAATGTTCCATCCTAGCTACCTGAAATAGTCTTAGACCAACTAAGTCATGCTACCCTTACAAGCACACTATGATGCTAATGTAATCTACCCTTAGGATAGTAAGATTCTCAATCCTAAGCTACCCTTAGGAGAGTATATTTCCTCAATCCTAAGCTACCATGACTACTCATAACTCAAGCTACCCTCGAAATGAATCTTACAATGCTAAGTCAAGCTACCCTTACGAGAGTGTACATTCTCAATCCGAAGCTATCTGTAGGAGAGTATAAGTCCTCAATACTAAGCTACTATAAAATGGTCTTGGCCAAACCAAGTCATGCTATCATGAAGGCATCCTAATAATGCTAGTTCAAGCTACCCTTAGGAGAGTATAGATCCTTAATCCTAGGCTACCATGACTATCCCTAACTCAAGCTACCCTCGACAGGCATCGTACAATGCTAAGTCAAGCTACCCTTAGGATAGTCTAGATCCTCAATCCTAAGCTATCCTTGGGAGAGTAAGATTACTCAATCCTAAGCTATCAATCTTGGTCTTGTCTTACCAAGTCAAGCTATACATGAAGGGAACATATGCCACAATTTCAAGCTATTATAGACTAACAGGCTTTGATTCACTTTAGGTTATTAAGCCAACCTAGAATCATTCATTGTGAGAGAACCTTGGATCTCCTAGCATATTTATGCGTAAGTGTGTAAATGAAAAACAATACACAACTAGATCACGTCATATTAGCTTTACCACCAAAGCCCTAACATTGATGACTACAAGCCTTATTCTTAAGCTTTACTTCTTACTACCTTCATTATACCTAGATTTCAAGGTATTATAATCACATTCTTCATTAGTAGGTGATTCTAGTCATAATTGATCATAAAGGTTCAATTTCAACTTTACTAGTTATTGTCCTTCATATTCAATAAAGTCTAGTTCAATTCATGATTATATGCTCCTAACCTTGAACAATTACTACACATGACATTGATTTTAGAAGATCACCTATGAACCTTCAATTTCACCTTTCATGGCATAATCCCACACAATATCAAATTCATCAATTAGATTAGGGTTAACCATAGAAATCACATAAATTCATCACAGTATCATAATTAAATGCTAATTCTCTCATAATTAGGGATTATTTACTAGATTGGAATCATACCTAAACACTACCACAATGTAGGAACAAACCCTACCTAGAGTTGGGTTTTGACTTCACAATTAGGGGAAAACCTAGGGGCCTCTATGGGTGGAAGAACCCATAGTTGATTAAGATAACATACCGTAATTAAAAGCCCTAACCAAGGTTGAAACAATGGAAAAAATATTTCCTACTTCCTTCTCTTCTTTTTCTTCACTTCTAGAGAGAGAATTATTTAGAGAGAATTTGGGGTCTTGGAAGAATGAATTAATTCCCTTAGTTTAGGGGTCTATTAGGCTTATATAGGTGGTTTAATAACTAACTAACTGACCTCACTTAACCTCTAAATAATAACAAATTAATCCCTAAGCCCCTAACTTAAAACACTTTACTAAAAATATGCCCCAACCCACAAACCGTGGGTGGGTCTACGGACCGTACTGGTCCTTCGTGGGTGGAGTACTGGAGCTAAAAGTTGTAGGCAAGAGAAAGCCTTGACCCATTACCCCAACCCATGGGGCGTGGGTTCATCTACCGGCCGTAGATGGCTTCATAGGTGACTACTTTTTTGACAGTTTTTGGGGCTATTTTGAGGTCCTCCTCAAGGACCCCTTGGATGGTCCTTGGGGAGTCGTACCTTGACTCCCTAACCCTAAAACCCTCATTCTAAGTGCGGGAATCATTTTTATGACTTTAACCCTCAGACCAATTTCTAAAACCCTAACACAAGGCTCTAGAACTCTCTAGTTTAGTTCACTAGTTTTCGAGGTATTATAATATCACCCCCTTGGGGTCATTCATTCTCGAATGACGGTTCTAAACACTTCTTAAGGTCACAACTCTAAACTAGCAGCCCATCTAAATGCACTACATCTAAATGCACACAACAAAGGAAGAAAACTTCAATTCCAAGCCAAACATATTCAATGCAACACAAGGGAGGAGGAACTACTTCTACCAACCCAAAATGCATGAAATTCTATATCTACTAATTTTTCAAGGAGGAACTAACACCTCCTAGCTAAAACATCCTCAACACACCCTCATGGAGCCTAAATGCAAATTACTCCCAAAATGCGTTTATTCAAGGAGGAATCTTTCAACTCCAAACTAAGGTATGCTCATTAACTCATCTCATGAAGTCTATATGCAACTCTACTCAAATGCACTAGAACATGAGGCAAAACAATGCACAAAAGTCATTTCTAACAATCCCTAAGCATTTTCATGAACATGCATATTAGGAAATAATGGCAACAAATCACACATGGCTTCATATAAAAGCAAATCAAGTGGAAATTATCATCTCAAGATCTTAAATGCTAAAGGAGGAATACAAGGAAAAATGATGAGGATATTGGGACTTCTCATTGGCCCTAGGCCTCCCAAGTGCCACCCTCAACTAAACCCTTACTAAAAGATCACTCCTTAACATTTTATGGAACAACTTTCTTGTTCTTCTATTTCTTAACTTGTCGGTCCAAGATATCTACCGGAACTTCTAATTTAGAGAGGTTCTCATTAGAAACTCTAGCTCACAAGCAACCCTACTAACACTACTCAAGATTTCATATGAGCCTACCAAGCTGGGACTAAATTTCTCATACTCACTACACCTATTAAGGTGAGAATTTCAAGCAAACCTAACTCATGAATATCAAAGACAGTCAACGTCTTTGCTATCAAAGCACATTATCTCCCCCTAGGAGTAAGCCTATACAAACTCTTTTAAACATCCTTCTTTTCAACTCTCAGGTCAGAACAAGTAATCACTAAGCTTTTATATCCATAACACAAGATGATTCTAAACCATGGTATATTAAACTTCTACCCTTCTTAGAGTAGTCTACTCACTCAACCATCTAGGCATTACTATAACACCCTATTCATCAAATCTATCAACATACCTCAAAACTCATCATGACTAAGCCGGGTTCTACTATCAACTAAACATAACAATAATGCAACCCATTCATACTAAAGACAACATCACAATCTATCATCTCAAATCTATCAAGTCACATAGCCATAATTTGCATCACAACCAACCTTTTGTCCCTCGCTCCTTGTAGCATAAGCCCTTCGAGTAGTAATATCCCAAAGACCATCGGATAAAGGAATAAGAGAGAGACTTATAGAGTTAAACTCTATGGCACGACTTACAGAATGAAGAAGTGAGATTTCCTATTCATCCAATAGCCTCCTATTCATAAATGTGGCGCACTTCACATTTATGAACAAGACTCTACAAGACATGGTTTGAGACAATCCTAAAACCATTATAAACCTTGTGCTCTAATTACCAAGTTTTTCACGACCCAGGGGTACACCCTAGATGAAACATGGTATACTTAACCCCGAAGAGGTCTCATACAAGCCCTTAGCATATCATAAGATAAGATAATATAAAAGTGCAGAAATTTTTAAAACTTTATCCATACAATCGAAGTCTTCATAAAATGCAAGCGGAGGTCTTTACTACACTTTTGTCTCAAACAATCTAATACAACTTTAGAATAAAAATTTTGGGACACTGCCCATACAATAGTCTCAACATGAAAATAAAAGACATAAATGAACTAGTGGATTTTGAACTCGAAGCTATAAGGACTCACAGAAATCTTCAACTCCTTTGCTCCTTCTAGAAACTTATCTCCGATAATAAAACTCAATCTGCAAATCCTACATTTGAGGAGAATGTAGAAAAAGTATTTGTTGGTACAAAATTTACCAAATATGTTAGCTAGCATAATCATAAGAGCATAAGACAAGGGTTAGTCAATATAAGACATAATCCACAATAATATGAAATACTTCAGGAAACATAAAGTACAAGCATAAGGGACAATATCATAATAATAAGCAAAGTCTCGAACATAAGCATCATATAAGCATTATTCAACTCTTTAGTCATCTATACCATAAGAGAACTACTCTCATGTAACCTAAAAGCACACATGTGCAATGCATGAATAGCATCTCATAATACCACCCAAGCCAAGTATCCCTTTTTGGTCATCTTAAGCATAGTTTATATACATGGTCAAGTCTTTAAGATTTTATACCATAAGGGTTCCATACTCCTAAGTAACCTCAAAGCACACTTGTGCAATGCATGAAAGGCATCCCATACTACCCTTCATACTAAGCATAACCTTGAAGTCATCCTAGTCATACTTACCCTCATTTGGTCTCAATATTAGCTTAATTCATATAGACAAGGCAATTATCACCTTTATTCAATCATATCATTGAAGGCAATTATAGCAACCAAAGCTAAGTCTATACTATATAAGAGAGCACTTCATAAGTAGCTTCAAGTCATACTTGTTAACTGTATGAATAGCATCCCACACTACAATCCACATTAAGTACCACTTTAGGCTGTCATACACTCACTAGTTGGGGACTAGTACCTCTTTACTAATTGCCATTAGTCATTTAAGGTATTTCTCTTTTTAGTAAAAGGCAAGTCACAACACATGAATGAATTCTATTTCTCAATTCAAGGCTACCAAGGAATAAGACCCTAACAGGCTAGACCCTTCTATCATCTTGCTAACATAACTATATTAAGCTAAACTAAGTACCTTGGAAGGAATACTATCATGCAAGTCCAATCTATTCTAGGAAGGGTACAAATGTTCCATCCTAGCTACCATGAAATAGTCTTAGACCAACTAAGTCATGTTACCCTTACAAGAACACTATGATGCTAATGTAAGCTACCCTTAGGAGAGTATGATTCTTAATCCTAAGCTACCCTTAGGAGAGTATTTTTCCTCAATCCTAAGCTACCATGGCTACTCCTAACTCAAGCTACCCTTGTAATGCATCTTACAGTGCTAAGTCAAGCCACCCTTAGGAGAGTGTAGATCCTCAATCCTAAGCTACCCTTAGGAGAGTATAAGTCCTCAATCCTAAGCTACTATGAAATGGTCTTGGCCAAACAAAGGCATGCTAGCATGAAGGCATCCTAATAATGCTAGTTCAAGCTACACTTAAGAGAGTATAGATCCTTAATCCTAGGCTCCCATGACTATCCCTAACTCAAGTTACCCTTGGCATGCATCTTACAATGCTAAGTCAAGCTACCCTTAGGAGAGTGTAGATCTTCAATCCTAAGCTACCCTTAGAAGAGTATAAGTCCTCCATCCTAAGCTACAATGAAATGGTCTTGGCCAATCTAAGTCATGCTATCATGAAGGCATTCTAATAATGCTAGTTCAAGCTACCCTTAGGAGAGTATAGATCCTCAATCCTAGGCTACCATGACTATCCCTAACTCAAGCTACCCTTGACATGCATCTTACGAAGATAAGTCAAGCTACCCTTAGGAGAGTGTAGATCCTCAATCCTAAGCTATCCTTAGGAGTGTAAGATTCCTCAATCCTAAGCTATCAATCTAGGTCTTGTCTTACCAAGTCATGCTATACATGAAGGGAACATATATCACAACTTCAAGCTATTCTAGACTAACAAGCTTTCATTCACTTTAGGTTATTAAGCCAACCTAGAATCATTCTATGTGAGAGAACCTTGGATATCCTAGCATATTTATGCCTAAGTGTGTAAATAAGAAATAATACACAAGAAGATCACCTCATATTAGCTTTACCCCTAAAGCCCTAACATTTATCGCTACAAGCCTTATTCTAAAGGTTCAAGTATCTTTATTATACCTATATATCAAGGTATTCTAATCACATTCTTCATTAATAGGTGTTTCTAGTCATAATTGATCATAAAGGTTCAATTTCAACTTTACGAGTTATGATCCTTCATATTCAATAAATTCTAGTTCAATTCATGATTATATGTTCTTAACCTTGAACAATTACTACACATGACATTGATTTTAGAAGATCACGTATGAACCTTCCATTTCACCTTTCATGGCATAAACCCACACAATATCAAATTCATCAATTAGACTAGGGTTAACCATAGAAATCACATAAATTCATCATAATATCATAGTTCAATGCTAATTTATTCATAATTAGGTATTATCCACTAGATTTGAATCATACCTAAACACTACCCAAAATGTAGGAAGAAACCCTAGCTAGAGTTGGGTTTTGACTTCACAATTGAGGGAAAACTTAGGGGGCTCCGTGGGTGGAAGAGCTCATAGATGATTAAGCTAACATAGCTTAATTCAAATCCCTAACTAAGCTTGAAACAATGGAGGAAATCTGCCCTACTTCCTTCTCTTCTTCTTCTTCTTCTTCTTCTTCTTGTTCTTTACTTTTAGAGAGATAATTACTTCCCACCTTCAAGGCGTGATTAATTCGCATTAAACCTCTCTCTTGAAAAAGAGCATTTTTTAGTGGAGCCTTAGCTCCACAAATTTTTCATTCATTGATATCCTTACTAGCAAACTCTTTTCTGAAAGCATACAATCATTGAGACAAGAATGAATCTTTTTATACTTTAAGCCCAAACCTTCAACTATCTTTTTGGTCTCATGGAAAGAAGAAGGTAATGTTTCCTGTTCTAGAAACACATCCTTCAATAGTCTAAGCAAAGAATCAAAAAATCATTTGACTATCTGTACATGCATTTTGTACAATAGATATGTAGCAAAAAGAACAATTTGCTAAAATTCTTACATCCAGGATATAGTTTTTCATTTCCCTCCTTCATGAGTCATTCAAATTTATCAATTTCTGGATGTTATTAATTTCCTGACTTATGAGTAGCATTTTCCTATAGGTTTGGCTCCATATTGACCCTTTAATTGACATCAATATCGATGGATTGTGTACAATCTCCAAAGGCATCATGTTTCATTCCTCTCATATCATCACCTCTTAAAGTTGACTGACTACAATTAGTTACT
Organism: Solanum gracilifrons; assembly: GCA_029582605.1. Taxonomy (NCBI): domain Eukaryota; kingdom Viridiplantae; phylum Streptophyta; class Magnoliopsida; order Solanales; family Solanaceae; genus Solanum; species Solanum gracilifrons. The sequence continues at coordinate 6,850 of JAJOOH010029249.1, read as the reverse complement.
TGAATATTATTTGATCTATTTAGAGACTCACCGTGACAAAATAAAGTATCATATGATGGCAAAGTACCATTAACCACAAGATGACCATATGGTGTATCCCGATTCACTTGATGAAAAAGCACACATTTTGTACAAGGATACGCAATTTTGTCTCCATATTGTTTTTTTAGAAAAAGCATGATTTATAAAATACTTGACTCTATCCAAGTATTCTTTACTAACTCTCTCACAATACATCTACTTTGTATTTCTAAAATTGTCCATAAAGTTGAAGATATTCTTTCGTTCAAAAATTACTGTAAGAACTAAAGACACGTTAGTAAAATATGGTGGAAGTAATCAATATGCAATTGCGTAACTCACAAGATGTCATTTAAAAATTTAAATTATCAAACAGAAAATTGATACTAATTATATCCAAATAATGAGTTAGTTCAACATGCATGGAAAAGATAAAAGTCTTTCATTAAACATTTCCTTCCCAAGTCATGCTAAAATGCAAAATTGTGCCCATAAATGTATCATAGATTAAATAAAGAACAATTTTAAAAACATTTAGCTATTGTAAATAAACTTTTCTGGAAGTTATGTTTGAAGAAGGATAGGCTATAGATTCAATATAATCATGCTTGCTACATTAAAGATAAGAATATATGGAATATCATCCCAAGACAAGCTAAATGGACAGTTATTACAATTCTAGAAGCTAAGGATTACATCACTGCTAGTGCGTTTACTTATGAGTAGGTGATACATATTAAGAACTTCTCTATCGGTCTATTTACATGAGAATGATATGGAATCTTTCCAAAGGTTCCATGGAGAAAAATTGTCTACAAAAATCTTGGATGTCCTAACTAGCTTATACGCTGATGTTAGCAATACACTTAAGGATTACATAAACGACTCAAATGGGGTGCACAAACTGACCAGATTATGTGTTATGTAGCACGAACTTGAGATAGTTGAGCACCTTTTCTTTAAGTACCAATTTGATAGTATCATTTGGTCTTGTCTTTTCTAAGATGCCTTAGGGTTTCCCAAATGTCTATGGGCTGGTCGGATGAGGTTAGTTGGGCGTTACAAAATGGTAGAAGAAGTTCTAGATAAGCTAAAAAAATAATTATATTACTAACATATTGTGTCTACCATTTATTGTTAGAAAGGGACAATCAAGTTAAAGCTTGTAAAGTAAAGACTATTCTATGAAGGGTTGCTCAAAATATTCATGTTCGAGAAGAAGTTGCAGAACCTACATGCAGTTTTGTAGTAGCTCCTACTTTCCAATTTAAACATTTTATATTTTAAGTATTCAAAGCTTCTGATTGTAATACACTTAAGGCTTACGTAGATTGCTAAAGTGGGGTGTACAAACTAACCTAATTGTGATCTGATTGTATGTTATGTAGCAGAAACCTAAGACAATCGAGAACCTTTTCTGAAAGTTCCAATTTACTTGTATCATTTGGTCTCGACTTCTATGATGCCTAACGGTATATGGAATGTCTACGGGATGGTCTACTGAGGTTAATTCTGCTATAAAAAAAATTCTTTAAGCAGTTCTAGTTAAGTTGAATTCTTAATTATCTTACTAGCAGATTGTATCTACCATTTATTGTTAGAAAGAAACCATTAAGGTATAGCTTGCATAGTTAAGAATATTCTAAGAAAGATTGTTCAAGATATTCATAAACACGGAGAAATTACAGACACTACATATGATTTTGTAGCTTCTACTTACAGATTTAAGCTTCTGACTGTTCAAGTATTCAAAGCTTCTGATTACAATACACTTAAGGCTTACGTAGGCAGCTGAAATGGGGAGTACAAAGTGACATGATTGTGTGTTATGTAGAAGGAACCTGATATTATTAAACACCTTTTCATTAAGTGTTGATTTACTGCTATTGTTTGGTTTCAATTTCTAAGAAGCCTAAGGGTTTGTTGAATATATATGGGCTAATCTGTTGAGGTTGGTTGGGTTATAAAAAATGCTAGAAATAGTTCTAGTTAAGCTGCAATATTCATGATATTACAAGCAGTGATACAACTGTACAAAAATAAAACAGTGAAATAAACACACGACATCAAAAGACATGGACAAAATAGAGTATGATACAACTTCTTTTCCCTTCTTGTTGTAAGTGACAAAAGCACTCACTTTTAAGAACGTTACTCAAGAGTTTGCCAAAAATAGTAATAGCATTTGGATAGAAGTGTAGCTATATTCTATGTTTCTTAGCTCAAACTGAATCTCAATCCCTTTCTTCAACCCAATGAACTTTCTATTGAATTTTAACACTCAAAACATATTCTCACTTCAAAATATAATTTTAAGCTCTATTCTCAAGAATGTAACTCAAGTCATAAATTACTTTTAACAATTCCATCAAGTAGATGAGAATGATAACATAGAGAAACTTGCAGATAGTAAGGTGAAAAACCAAATTGTAGCAGCTAGCTTGCGCTATAGAAAAACAGAGAAAAGAAGAAGAATACAAGAGAAAAACATCTGAAAATATTACCTTGCACTTGCTTAAAAGAGTGTCGCAGGAAGAGAAGTGAAACAAAGGGAAATGTTTGGAAAGAAGTTGTAATGTTTTTTATATTGAATTTTTTTTCAAGAAAAACTAGTTACTGTCTCTATAGGGAAAGATGCTTTTCGCATTTCTAGAACTGAAGCGCTCGCTCTTGCACTATAGCCTCGGCTCCCTACAAAAGAGTGATATAACTTCTCTTTGATTTTATCTTTAAGAGATGAAGAATACACTTTTAACAACACTGCTCAAGAGTAAACCAAAAACAGTTTAATAGCTATTGGATATAAGTTTAGCTAAACTTCCATGTTCATTTTTCTTAAAAATCTTGAGCAACATACCTATCTTCTAAATTTTAAGATCAAATTGAATCCAATTCCCTTCCCTCAACTCAATGAATCTTTTATTGAATTTTGACAATCAAAACATGTTCTCATATTAAAATATTGTTTTCAGTTCTAGTCTCTAGAATGTAACTCAAGTCAGAAACTACTTACAACAACTCCAGCAGGAAGAAGAGAAGAAAAAAGACAGAAAAAATATAGACTGCAGATTGAAAAAACAATTGTAGCAAGTAAGCTCGTAGTGGAGAAACAGAGAAAAGAATAAGAGAAGAAGAGAAGAAGAAGAATGTGTCACGACCCAGACCGTCGTGATTGGCACCAACACAAACCCTCCAGTGGGAGAACCATTACTACAACCCAAACAAACAAATTTTAGGAAAACTAAGACATTTAAATATACAGAAGTAGGTTTAGATGACTATAAAAATGGAGTCCCCAAAAACTCCAAGGTTTTAACCAACAACTAACCAAACTAATGCAGAAAATTCAACTCCTAGAACCTGAAAGTTATTGTACCCAAACTCTACTAACGACAAGTCTAAGAACAAGGAATACAACCCAGAAACTAAACAACACAGTGGACTTAAACAAGAAAGATCCATGGCAGCTTGAAAGAACTGGATCATCGTTGAATCCAATCATGCTCAATAGTCACCTAGCTGAGGTCTATCAATAGCCGCCTGAAGATACCCTGTACTCAACAAAGAACAAGCAAGTGCAGTATCAGTACACAACCACAGTGTACTGGTAGGATCACGCGGCTTTCCCAATAAGTGTTACATACATTAGTCAATACGACAATATAATGACATGCACATATCGAACATATACAATATCATCAACATATACGAATAATGAACAACATAACGATTCTCACATATCACAGTTATATCAATTTATAGAAACATACCATCTTCCAATATTAATCGTCATTAGATATGAACGAACTCATCACAAATTAATACACAACACAATTCAATGGTCCTCTAACGGTACCCAATTCAATGGTCCTCTCATGGAACCCACGCCCAAACTGTTAGCATACCAGAATGTGGTACCTGAGCCAATGTTTATGCTGGAACATGGCAACCGATCCCATATTTATGCCGGAACGTGGACACCGATCCCAGTAAGTGTGTCGGATCGTGACACCCCCTCATTCAACAAACCACAATCACAATCACAATGTATATTCTCACAATCATACAACAAGAGGTGATCATGGCATATAATTATTTAATTATCCTCATTTACGATTAGGGTGATCAATAATGCAACCTTCGCATACATATATGCATTATAATGAAGAAATTACAAACATATATCACACCAACATTAAATCACAATCATCACCTACTTCGAAACAAGCTTGAAACCCTAAAAAACTTGATCCCATTTATCCAAATTAGGGTTGTTTCCAACATAGAATCTATCACAAAACCCTCCCCCATCAATATTCAACTATTCTATTACGTTCTACGGATCGAAAAATGGATTCGGGGAGTGAAAAGTATACCTTTAGCCTCAAGAATGGTGGAAAACAAGTAGGAGTTTTTTGGGGTTCATTCTTTAGCTATAAAAGTCAAAAAGTGCATAATAAGGTCGTTTAGGGGTTTATTAACAACCTTAAGTCGCGTCGAGCCCGCCACAGCGGCCCTCATGCCGCCACAGCGACCAAAATCCCTGCTAAGGTGGGTTGAACGAAAGAGAGATCTATTTAAAGAATTCCACAATCCCCATTTCACAACACACCTCGAACCTACGACGCTCAGAAAATACCCCTCACGCTAAGATCGATTTCGAGAGTTCTACTCTCCCGAATTCAATTTTGTAAAGTCGTACGGGTTCCTTAATGAGTTATCTAACCACTCATGTAATCAAAATCATAAATAAATCACCCGATCATTACTAGATTTTCCTACACCTTAAAGACTCCGATTTCGTCCAAATCTGGATTAGGCTTGGAAATCCCCAGTAACTACCAAAAAGTTTTCTGACCCCAATTCTCTCCCCATTGGCTTTTCTGTAACTACGAAATCAGTTCATTACAATAGATAATAATTTACCCATCACTCGTCCACGAGTGATCAACTAGGAAAAACTGTTTGAAGTAAGGGTAGAGTAGTATCTGAATCGTCGAATTACTGGGGATACTTGGCTCGCATGTTCTTAGCTTCTAGACATCGTGATTAATAATTTCAACCTGTTCTTCCTCGTATAGAAGGTCTTGTTTAACAAAACTGTCTCACTTTATGATAATATCTTCGTCCCCAAACCAACCAATTGAATACTTACACATCCTCCAATACAATGGCTCAATGAAGTCATCACAATACTCGAGTTATAATTATTGTTGCCTGCACACTTAACCAACAACAAAGCTATTCCCAATTACCACCAAAGTTGACCATACACATGTCTGCAACATGTTATCAGGGACCTTGACACAATCATCTGGACGAATCCTTTAGCACTTAAGCATGATAAAATTCCAAGTCAATACTCACTACAAATAGAAGTGAACCCGAACCAACCAACACACACTCATAATACCTAACAATCACAGTTCTTAACAACATCTCCATCACATAATATAAATTCCCATGAGCATAAGTTATAACCAATTTGATCTTTAGAAATTAGATACTCTTCGAGGGATATGTCCAAGCATACAAACCCTCCAACAACACTATCGAAATGCTAGATTTAGTAATTGTAGATTACCTCTTAAGAATAGTAGAATTGGACCCAATGATCCCCACATTCAACCACACATAATTGATACATGACCTCGACGACTAGAGGAATATTAAGATTCCCGAACAACCACAAATACACATGATAGCTCTTCTATAAATTCTCATTAGCAAGGTGATAGATGTAGAACCACTAAAATACTTTAACAACTCCAAGACAACACCAATTATGTCATTCGAAATAACCAAATCTTTTCAATCTTCCCACTCAACCAAGAGAGCATCACAGGATTTGGTACCCCTGATCTACCACTAGGGATCAACCCACAAAAGTGAAAACACACTAGAGCATAGCTAGTGAATCATACTTACAATACTAACAACCATCATACCCACTCCGACCATTTACCTTATTATAAACTAACACTTTTAAAAATGAAACCTTTCTTAGGTACCTAACAATCAATAGTAGTAAACTTAAGACTTAACCCAGGTGTAAGTCCTTTCAAATGCTCAATACCGGAAACAATTGTCATCTCTCACCTTGCCAATTCATACATTGACAAAATACATCACCATGAATTTAGACTCACAATGAAAAATCGGAATTGCAATTTCCACCATATAACACAATTCCTACTCTATAAATATTAGCTTGTACCTTGAAGATATTTATGAATTCATTGATCTATGTTTATCATTGATCATATCTCCATCGATCTTACTATATATTTCGCTAAAATTTCAATCATACTGATTACTAGACTCAAAAACAAAACCAAGCACTTGTCATCACACTCAAACTAATGTCTGCACACTCCTTTCTCAAGTCTTTTTCGATAGTTTTTGACCAATCTGACGGACTTGTGACACTATTACCATAGCCATACCAAAATGACTGAAATCACGTGTCTCTGAACCCAATTAGTATATTATTGCTCTCGTCTCTCTCTAAAGTATGTATTACATTCTACTATATTTTCCCTTATTATAACTCTAGCTCTTTAACATTATATTCGAGTGGTGTCCTACCATCTCTTATAACTTTTCATACAACCACGTTACTTACTAAATATTAGAAAACCACAACCTTAGGTACTCGCAAGTCGTATTTACTATACACAATTCATTTAACCAACAATTTTATTATATAATTGAATCCCGTCACAATCCATCATGACTCTTATTACCATTACGCTTCGTCATCCTTGACTATCACTACGAAGTCAACCTTTTAATAAACACAACACCTCAAACTCAGGTATACTCATCA
>JAJOOH010029248.1:0-11952 GCA_029582605.1 Solanum gracilifrons | reverse complement strand
TTTTTTTTTTTTTTTGGTTTGATTTGGTTCGTCAGTTCGGTTTTACTTGTACACCCCTAGTTCAACCTTAATGAGTAGTTGCTAGAAGCTTTGTTTGATTTTCTAACTCACTTACATCGAATTTCTTGGTGGGGTTTCTGTAGTTTTTTTTTTTTCTTCTTTCAAAATCGGGGTAGGGAAAAATAGGGAGGGGATTACAATGTGGGGAATCGAACCTCACCAACAATATAGAAGTTCAGGTAGCCTAGCCAACCGTCTGAGCTTTGTAGTCTGGTTTATCTGTTGTGCTATGAACATATTTGCTTTAGGAAATTTTCCTGTGTGTGATTACTGTGATTAGTGATTTCTATTGTTCTCTTGTTGATGCTTTTATTGCGCATTAGGGAGCAATATGTTTTAAAGTTTTTAGAGTTGAAATTTAGGATACAAATTTGATGGTTAGCCTAAGGTTATTTTTTCTGGATGGGAACCTGTGGTTGGATATTCTGTATTGAATTTTCTTCGGTGAGATTAAGTAATGTATAATATTGAATTAGATGGACTTAACATGGTTTAGATTTGTATCATGAAGTGGCTAAAAGTCTTCTTGACAGAAATGGATGAGAAGTTCTCCGTTTCGATAAATTATCGTGTGTGTTCTTCAGTTCCAATGAAATGTATAGAATTTCAGGATTTGACATGCAGTTATACATCTGACTCTAATGCTGTTGCACATTACCATATACACACACGCTGATGACCGAGATATCCGCGCCTCTACCCTTCTCCAATCAAGCACCAAAGTTTTTGGTTTGTGGCACAATGGCAGAGTTTGAAACCGTGATGTGCGCTAAATCCAACTCACATCACGACTGCAGTCCTACCACTAGACCAAAGCCCTAGGGCTCAAATGTTGTTGCACATTGCTGTTATTTACTACTTTTAGGGTTTGTACATTTTGTTAACTTTGCTATGGCCTATGTACATAATGTGTATATATCTACTCCACGTAACATGAAGTCATTTTGAATTTGGTAGAGTTAAGTGGAGCCAGCCGTTTTCAAATTCTTCGGTGAGATAAGTGGGACTTGGGTGGTTTAAAGTTACCTGAGCAGACTATTGACTATTGTATGCAACTTTGAGTTCACGGTCAAATGTTAAATGGTAGTCTTTGAATCTACTTTTTTGTGAGATGAAGTGTCCGACTCTGTCTGTATGCTGCAAGACAAATCGGAGCTCAAAATCCTGACCAACCTTAATGTGGATAAAGTTCTTAGCACCCTTAAAAGCAATCCAGTTGAGATTTGAGTGACAAATCTTTTGTGTCTTCAATTACTTTTGTATACAAGCGATGAAGGGCCTACAGAGGAGAGGGTAAAGAGGTAGGAGAATGTAGCTCCGGGTGGGAATAGAACCTTTGCCTATTGTAGTGCAAGTGAACCTGGATATTATTACTTATATTGTGATTTTCTCATCTCTCCTTGAAGCTAAAGATTTTGAGGTGCTACTTTTTACTACTCACTAATCCCTTGAAATATAACTTACCTGAACGACCTTCCCCTAAAATTGTTGACTTTTTAAATTGATTCCATCAATGATGTGAATGCTGATTCCTAGCGCTAGCAGTCTCTTTGTAGGTCAAGTAGATACCTGATTTTAGACGCCGTTTCATAAACGAGACCAGTCATGCTATTCTAACAAGAGAAATGGAAATCTCAGTGTCGAACCCCATAATCCATCCCCTGTTTTGACACACAGCTGAAAATTGATCGGGTGTTTTGAAAAGTCTTGAATTCTCAACTACTTAACAAGAGTTCCAGCTGTGATATTTCTCATTACGAATTTGTTCTTATCATGTTACCTTTAAATTGCTTAAAGATTATTATCCAAGGTTTGATAAAGTAACTTCCGAGGGTAATGTGTTGGCAAAATATTGATCAATCAGACAGGAATTCCTAGGTCACTTTGTCATGGAGGAATGTGTTTCAAGTGATAGTGTTCTTATCTAATGTGCAAGCTAGGATCTGTTGCCAAGTGTCTGTTGCTGTTACTATGCATAGTCAACTGGAGAGTGACTGTATCATGTTGCAAGATGAATTACATTTTGCTTCTGGAATAAGAACGCCACAGCCTAAATGTGTCATCACTGGCTTTCATCATAGAGTTTGAAGTTTGTATAAAAAATCTTCATGTAAATTTAGATAATTGTTATGCTTAAATTACCTCTTGGTCGTGGCATGTTGGGCTTGGGACGGTAGCACGTGCTTGGTTGTGATGTTCTGCAGAGGGCAAACTTTGTATCCTACCATCCCTAAATGCAGGGTTAAACTTTTGATCCAGTAACCACGATAGTCGATCCTGGTCCAATCGTTGCAATGCCATTTATAAGCTTTAGAATTACCTCTGAAACAGGCATAATCTTTGTGAAGAGGCCAGTACTAACTTTTAGTCAATTTTTCTCTCTTTATCATAAGGGCTTAATATGTGTCAACTGATGCACTTTGTTTTGATATCTTTATTTCATGAAAAGTCACAAGGTGCCTCTGGTATTTACAAATGAAACGATTCGTCAATTTTAGAAGAGATTTATTTTCCTGTTAAAGACATTCTTTTGCATTTAGTTAATGGCTAGTGTCTCCCGTTACTGGTCACAGTAAAGCCAAAGGTTGTTCCCATCCCTACCGATGCTGGGTGAGATGGCAAACATCTCTTCTTTGTACGAGCCCGTCTTTATGAAAAATCTTTATATGAGGTTGGTACTTATATGTAAAAAGATAGTCTGCCTATTTGTTTCAAACTCAATGTAGTCCAATATTCCATAGCAGCAGTATTTTTTTGCCCAGGATTCTTCCAATGGTATCTGTGAGTAAATTAGTTTTCGTCTTGTCAAAAGTCCAATATCCCAATGCTCTGCAGTATTTTCTTGTTCCCTAAGGATTCAATGGCCTATGCCTCTTCCGAAAAACAGTATTTCTGAGTAACTTAGTGAAACTCCTTATCCCAGTTGCCTGCCTGAGATCATTGACTGCATCCTCCAAAGTTGTTATTATCTTGCTCTCTCTTTTTACATGTATACAACAAGGCTTTTATGGCATTCTTGTTGTTTTCGAATTTATGCATTTCAACTATGTTGTCCCCCTTTATTGAAGCTATACCTCATTGCCTTTAATTTCGAATGTTTCAGGCACTACAAGAGCAACAATGGTATGAAAAAGAAGCAGCGCTGGCTGAGATTGGTTATAGTCAAGAAAAATTGCTCCAGACACTGAAAGGGTACGAAGGCAAGGATTATCAAGTCATACACGAGGCAATTGCTTTTGTTTCTGAAACAGTAGAAGACAACAACGATCTTCTACTTCCTCCTTACCCTAGCAGACCTTCTCGTACCCTGGTGTCAGACAAGGGTTATGGTGTACACTTGCCATCTGCACGGAAACTCACTCAAAATGGGGTAACTGGTAGCCATAACCACCATTCCAGGAAAGATGTCGATGAAGCTAACCATGAAAGATCCGAGCCTAAAAGCCCATTAAGAATGGTAAAATTCTTCCTCAGTGCAGCAGCCAAGACAGCACTCACAGTTGTTGGTGTAATATCTGTCTTGACTTTGGCTGGATTCGAGCCTCAGATAAAGAAACGGGATAATCAGATCAATGTTTCAAACTTGTTTCAACAGGTGGCAAACAGAAAAGTCCATGTGGTTGAAAATGGTGAAACTCAGTGCGTCGTGAAAGAGAGAGTTGAGATCCCATTTGAATCAGTTGTGGCTACTCCAGATGTAAATTATGGCTGTGGATGAAAGGTTGTTCGTTTTTATGTTTTCTTTTCGTGTAAATCCCACTTAAGTTTTTGACTCTATTAACTCTGTGTGGCCTGACAATGTAATTTGTCTTAGCTAGAGAAAGTTCAGTCAGAATATAAATTTCTCACATCTCTCATTGTGCCCCTGTATTCCTGATTTGATATCCTTTACTTGAGTCGAGGGTCTACCGAAACTATAAAAAAAAAAATCAATTGTCAATGAGTGTTATGTATTATTTCTTTATTTTAAAATCGATCCTACTTGCGAGCGACGTTATCCTACAATATTTTAAGAAAATTGGTGACCTGGGAAATGCATGGCAGTGAGTTGTGGGTTAAGGTTTTTGTCTTTTTTTGTGTTTTCGTATGATCTGTGTGTCCCTTGATAGATCTGCTGTAGATTTGCCAACTTAGTTCATTACTATAATGTCGCACGAATGGATTGAATAAACAAGTTGGTGTTTTATTAAATGAAGGGACACAATTGTTGCACATTCATGTTTTGGCTCACCTGAAATTTGAAGACTTTTTAAGTATCACAGCAACTTCCTACAGACAAAAGCACATGCTAGCTATCCAATTATTGAGTTGAAATTACAAGAGTTGGTTTAATAATTTACTGTTATTTTTCCTTTTTTCTACAAAACCAAGATAAGATAATTTTGTTGGCTGTTGCACTTTCTTGGGCCCTTCTTGTTGTGCAATTGGCAATTTTATACTCTAGTTTATGCACATGGATATATAAAGAGACTCTAACTCGAGACATCTGATTAAGGAGCAAATAGTACTTACTATTCCACCACAACCTTTGTTGGTCTAGACTCTGTATCACTCAAAGCTGGAAGCTACTAATAAGCTAAGTTAAAACAAATACCATAAATTATTAGTTAAACAATAATTGCACTTCAAATCCCAAATTAGTTAAATTGGTCTATCACAATTGACATTTCGTAGTACTTGTCCAGTTGTCCTTCCTGATTATTATAATGTCCCAAACTTCCAATTATATGATGGACTTATTTGGACCAACTAATTAAATCACGAGTATATAAAAAAAATTATGTTCAATAAGGATGGGTACAAAATTTCAAAATTCTAGTACCAATCCTTAATTTAACATCATGCGCTAACTGCTTAATACTATCAACAATTTGCAAGAAATGGGAACTTCCTATTTAAAAGCATACTTCTTTTTTCTGGGAATTTCCTTTGCAAATTTAATACTCCCTATTCTTGAATGGTACTCGGAGCCCGTTCACTTTTACTTGTATTATTTTTGATTTGTCACTTTTTACATATCAAAAAAAGACTATGGTTTACTCTTTAGCATTAATTACTTATTATCCGAATCATTCTATGATTTAATACTAAAAATTAATTAATAGAGATAGTGTGATAAAATTATCATGTTAGATTATTTTCTTAATAAGTATATCAAATCCAAATATAACAAATAAAAATGAACGAACAAAGTATTACTGACAAAATCAACATGCATTTGTGTTACAATATACATGTAGGACATGTGGGAATGCCTACCATCCATTCTATTTCAACATATACAGAATTACATGCTAGTATTTATGCCAAACATAAATTGATTTCTTCATGTGTTTCGCAAGACCCTTTCACTTTCACTAACTATTAATAAACTCACCCATAAAATATGATATGAGATCTCTTGATTCTTAACTAAACGTTTCGAATCAAGTCTTGAGATAATAAACTTCTGGATAAGGAAGCATTTTCCCTAAGCGTGCCTGCCCAAACAAGTCCATAGTAAACAATAAGTGAGTTGCGATTACCAAAGGACTAGATCGAAAAACTTTTAGTACTGTAGTGGCAAAGGTGACTCGAAAACTTCAGGTCTCGGGTTCAAATCCTTAGTATGACAATCGTGCATTTTCTTGAATTTTCTTGTTAATATTCCTGACGACCCGGTTACTATATTGGACAAATTACAGTAATCATTAAGAGCTGTGCTTGCTTTAACAGCAAGTACACACATATCTTGAAGTGAAAGTGGGGTTTGCAATTTAGAAACCGGCAAAAGAAAATAAAGCTGACCAAGCTGCAACATTTCATCTTTGGCTAATTGAGGAACTAATGAATTGACATTCATGGCTTCTGAGCTACAAAGGAAGAAATCAGGGTTTTGGATAAGGATCTCGCCGGCGGTAATAGGTTGCCGGAATTCTTGAAGTTTTCCGTTCATCTGAATCACCATGGCTACTTTTGTAACTGGCAAATTCATTATGCTTCCATTTTGTTTTGTCATCAATGGTGATGATGTACAAATACCCATTTCAACTTATTTTTTTTAGATAAGAGAGAAAAAAAACAGAGTATTTTTTTAAATTTTGTTGTGTGGATAGAGTTGAGGAATTGGCAGTGAAGGAGTTGTGGTTTATATAGAAGTGAAGGGCACTTTGGGTATATTCAGTGACTCGGTGTTGACCGCTAATCAAGCTCAACTAATAAGTTGTGAATACCAGAAAAAGTAGACAAAGTACTCGTGTCTATATTATATGGTGTTTTTAGCAACTAATGAAATATTCCATACCCGTTGTTATGTTTTGCTTTTCAATAGTAGAATTATATTCAACTTGTCATTAATTGATTTTTCGAGTCATGATGACACTTATAACCTATTAGTAGGTAAGTCAATTTGTACCCAGAATGACTATTAAAGAGTATAAGTGTAAAATTAAGCAGAATCGACACTAGACAATAAAATCAGACAGACGCGGAAGCAAACAAAATCTATATATAGTAGAATCTCTTTCAGAACCTGAAAGTCACAAAGTATATAGTTGTCTAATATGAAAAAACATAAGTCCCAAAAGTGAACCATAACAAGCCGTCTCAAAGGCAAAAGACTAGCTAAACATAAATACAGAAGGAGGCAGGCTGATCTAGGATGTCAAGTGCCCACCCTTGTTTTCGTTCTCAAAAGCTAGAAAAGATAGCACAAATGATTACCGTTGGTAGCTTGTACTAGGACCTGCATCACGAAACAGATGCAAAATATAGCATGAGTACCAAGTCAGATTATATGATTATTGACTAGTATTTTAAAATATATATTTTTATCAAATTAACACGAGAAAATTTACGAGTTGTTGTACTTATTGAATATTTAATAAATTTTAAATATAACATATTGGTTGATCTAATCTAATTTAGTACTAAAATGAGTTAACCCGACTTTTGAAAGAAAAACATGACAACTAATATGAACAAGTGGGATAGTAATATATATTCTATTTGTGTTTCTGATTATGTAAACATCTATTTAATTAAATAAGAGTAAATTCGAAAAGAAAACAAATTAATGTATAAGAAATATTTGTTTTGAATTATAAATAACATGGACTCGGAGGAGTATTAAAAGAAATATTGTGATGGGAAAATATGGAGTATAAATAATTTAACTTATAGGAATAATAGAGAGAATAATTGGAACTTTAAATTAAATTAACTAAGTTCGAGTAATTTGACACATGAAATTGTTGGAGTGTTTTCTAAGAAGACATGCAAAAGCAAAACACATAAATACACACATATCAGATGTGAAAAAATATAGTAATTAATACAGATCCACCGGCCACATTTTTTAATAATGACTTCTCTGTAGTACTGATTAATTAATTTACTTATTTGGCAAGTGGAGTGATAAAAATATAAATCCCAAGCATGCAAATGTGCAGCTATTATATGATCTTATGATTTCCAATTATACATTATCTAGAAGAATATTAATTAATTAGTTAAAGAGTATTTTTTTAAACAAATGAGCATTAATTAGACGATTACTATATAGTTAGCTTGAATTAAATATGGACTTAGCTTTGAAAAGTAGATTTGTCGATGATTATCCAGTGGAGAGTTGCATCCAACACCAACTAAGGTTGTGGCAGAGTTGTACTTACTTTTTTACTTTAGTTTAGATATTTTGATTATAAAATCGTTTTTGATAAAAGATACTTTATCCTTTGATATAAGACTTTTCAATATGAATTCGAATTTATTCAACCTCAATACCTTAGTGGGTGACCAAGTGAAAATATCATTTTAATTTTGGGAAAGTTTAAACATCATTTACTAAGAAATTTACTTATCTTCTATGGTCCATCAAATTAAAATTATAATCCTATTTGAGTGTTTAAACAACCTTCTAAGAAATTTTTTTGGGAGGAATTTGTGTTGGTTATTTATTGAAAAACCTAATTTTGGTCAACAAATTAAAGAAGAAAAATAGCAAAACTTAACAATATGAAAGACAAGCTTTTCCACAAATAATGGACATCAACGTCAAGAATTTGTTCGTTTCTTATAGTATTCCTTTATGTACGTGTTTTATAAATTGAAAGACATTTTAATTTGGTTCACACTCACCGCGTGAAATTCCAAAATTTTAATTTAGATAGTGAGTGATCCACTGATAATCGAAAGTGAAATACATTGATAACTTCGATATCGTAAATTATAAATGTATATTCATAGAATATTTATATCCAATCAGTAAATATGGAGTAATATATATTGAAAGATAAATTATTTATTTATTTTTACTTGTCCATAATAAACTTTGCAGACATAAGAATAATAAATAAAGTGCATATTAAGGAGTAGTTTATAGGTTTTGATGGATTTGAAAATAATTTGGAAAGAGTAGTTAATATAAGGACAAAAGGGGGGGAAAATTCAAGATATGGCTAAACAATTAAAAGTTAAAATATATTTTTAATATAGTGAATAAATAAAAATAAAAACTTAACTATAATTAAGTGTTTTTTTACTTTATTAAATTATTTAATAATGATAAATTGTACTACCCAAGTTCATAAGTTACCTTTAAACCTTTTTATTTTGATTCAAAATAAATATCCTTTAACATAATCAAAAGTTATTAACTGTGTCGTTTCAAATTTGTACTTATTTATATATCCCTAAGAAGTCCTTTTTTCCTCATATTTTATATGAAGAATAATTTAGTTAAAACACCTTTTTTTGTTTCTATATTTTCTTATAAAGGAGTGTGTCAAAGGTCAACAGATTATTAGCTATTATACTTATTTGACGTAAATATTTGATACGAACATTTGAGTAGTTAAACATATTGTGCAATCGTATATTATTATTTTTTATAAGAACATTATATATATATATAGGACATCATTTTGAGTTTAGTGGGTGATGTGTGGGGTAGCTATATGTGCTTTTCTTTTGTTTTCTTTTATCCAACCAGTACAATAATTTTATTATATGATATGGACCTCTTTTATTTACACTTTCCACTATCGTCGTTGCTTCCTTTTCCACATAATGCATATGCACAATTATTCATTTCTTCTTCAGTTCTTTGTTGTCTTCTTATTTAGGTATGTCACATAAACGTATTTTGTAACTTTTTAAATTGATCTTATTTAGTAGTCGTTTGGTTATGCGGTATAAAATTACAATATGGAATCAAGAGATGAAATCAACGTTTGAATATGTGATTTCATCTCATGATTTCATATCATGAGATGAAATCTCAAATTTTTCAAAAATTATGATTTGAGATTTTTCAAATACAAAAATTGACCCACAAATTTATATTCTGTAAAAACAATCCACATAGATATCTATTATCTACTAACCATTTATTTAATATGTAAATAAAATTTATAATTCATATCATTTCTTTTAAAACCATTTATATCTCATATAATGATTATTCTCACTAACATGGAATTTATTGTTACTTCAAATCAATTTCTACTCTATCATTATATTCACCAAATTTATTATTTTTATCAAATATATTTACCAATCAAATTGACCAACAAATGGCTCAAATTAGCAATTGCTTCGTCTTCTCAATTACATGAATGAAAAATGTCAGTTCAACGTGAGAAAATTGTCAGTACTATGTAGAAGGATTATATTAAAGAGTAGTACATCACAATTTATGTTTAATTTTATTTTTTCATTGATCAAAGTTTGTCAATAAAAAAATTATTTTTTAAGAATATCATTGTGATAGTGTATTGTGCGATTTTATAAACTTGTGCTTAATTAATTGATAAAATTGTATAAAGAATTGGAACAATTTTACAACTTATTGATTTTTAACGTTTATTAAAAAACATACAACATAAAAAATTTAAATCGCATTTCCAAATAAAACTTCAACTTTATTTCATGATTTCATATCATAATTTCATAACAGTATAAGTAGACTCTTAAATCTGTATAGAGTTAAACAAATTGACAAACTCATTTTACATGTAATTTTATATCCTACTCAACATTATGTGGTCTCCTACATGTTTACACTTTCCACTATCGTCGTTGCTTCCTTTTCCACATAATGCATATGTACAATTCTTCATTTCTTTTATATTGTCTTTTTCTTTAAATTATTATACATCGTGAAGGGGATGTGGTGAGTGTATTTGTTTGGTTCACAATCACTTATTCTATTATTGATGTTTTGCTTCTCCTTTTTGACTTATGTTTTTATTCATTTTAAGTTAATTTATGGGTCTTTCTTAATTTCCATTTATCTTTTCTTCGTCGAGAATCTTTAATGTCTCATTGGTTCTTTTATTTCGTTGAAAAAACTATGTATGTTCATATGGGATGAAGTGTGTGTGATTATGATAAACTTTTTTTAAAGAAGCCCTAATTATTTGGAATATGCTTTATTAATTTATTAGTATTAGAATAAAACTGACTTTGACATAGAAATATATATGTACAACTAACAATTCATGAATCTAACTAATTAAAGATTTAGCTTAGTTAATTGATTGAATTATCACCTGATAGTGAGAGTATTGACTTATATATTCAAACTAATTCAAATTTACATCGTATAATACCGTCAAAAGACTAATAATTTATTTTCGTCAAAGATTGATGTATCCTTTGATTTAGAGCCCGTTTGGATTGACTTTAAAAATAATAATTTTTAAGTAAAAAATAATAATAAATAAATCAAACTTAAATGACTTTTAAGTAAAAAAATATAAAGTAGGAAGAGAACTACTTTTGATATTTAACTTTTTAAGTCATTTTAAATTATTTTTAATTTTATCAAATAATTTCAAAAATTAAAAAATTATTTATTTTTAAATCAATCCAAACAGACTCTCTCATTTAGTATAGAATCAAACAAGGAACTTTCCTCGAATAAAGAAACAAAACTAAAAAAGATGTAAATAAGGAGTTTGGAAATTCATATGATGGTCACACAGACACACCAACTTTTTGACTTGGTTGACTGATAAAACTTTTTCTTTATTGTAATTTCATTCCTTTTTCCTTTTACTTTTTTGACGATAAAGTTTCTACTAGTAGTATAACGTAATTTTCATGATAGAACTAATTTATTAATTTTGTCTTAATGTCTCATAAAGGAGGTTGTTGCAAAATGCAATCAGTCTATTGAAATTCAAGACTCCAATTTTTACTCGTCAAAGAACTTTATATAATAATAAAAAAAAATTCAAGTCCTTTGAATGTCCACAGATAGAAAGATATCGATTAATTAGGGTCTAAAGCAAAATCAAAAACACCATTTTAAAAAGGAAGAATTTATGAAATGCCCGAGTAAGTTTCCATAAACAGAAGGCTACAAATAAAGTAGTCTACATAACAAGTTTTAGCTAGCTAGTAAAATGAGGGATCGAAAGTATAAAGTCCATTTTGATAGAGTAAGTCAATTTGAGCTTGTACTTTAGCCAATTGGCATTGTACATGATAAATTTCTTCATGTAAAACAGTAATAATTCCAACACAATCATATACAGGATCCTTAATTCTATAATATGCCTCATAATACAATGAGTCTGCTACATCTCCTCGTTGATGCTCTTCTACTTGCTACAATTTTATACAAAAATAAAATTAAAAAAATTAATTAAACAAAGAATTTAATTTCTATAATAAATTATAATATAAGGGACTCGTTTGGCCATGCGATATGGTATCATGATATGGAATCATGAGATGAAATTGAAGGTTTGTTTGGACATGCGATATGGAATTTTTGTGTTGTATATTTTCTCATAAACATAAAAATTCCATAAGTTGTAAAACTATTAAAATAGCCCCAATTGTTTATTCAATCTTATCAAATAAACAAAAATTATAAAATCGCATAATAAATTATTACAAAGT
>JAJOOH010029247.1:0-11336 GCA_029582605.1 Solanum gracilifrons | reverse complement strand
TTCAAATATAGATTTTTTGCAATCTTCCATTTCTTTTTAAACAATTGACAATAAAACTTACCTTAAAAAGTGATTCTATTTTGTTGTTTTCAAATCTTCTAAAATAAACTTAATAAAAATAAGAGAAAAGTCAAAATGTTTAATTTATATTTATAAAAATATTTCAGCTCTAAGAATGGTGTAAAATTTTAAGTTCGGTCAAAAAATACGTGTCTACAGTAGTATGATAATGTGTATAGATTACTAGCAATTAAATAAAGTCACTATTAGAAACAAGTATCCTTTGCCTAGATGATCTTTTTGACCAATTGCAAGGTGCATCCATTTTCTCTAAGATTGATCTAAGGTCTGGTTAACATCAATTGAAAATTAGGCCTGAGAATGTGTCCAAGACGGCATTTAGAACCCGCTATGGGCACTATGAGTTTTTTGTTGTCTTTTGGTTTAATCAATGCGCCTGCAGCTTTTTTGAGTTTAATGAATGGGGTGTTCAAGCCATTTCTTGATTCTTTCTTCATAGTCTTTATTGATGATATTTTGGGCTATTAAAAAAGTGAGGAAAAGCATGCCGATCATCTTAGTATTGTTTTGGGTGTTCTTGGGAAACAAAAAGTGTATGCTAAATTTTCTAAGTGTGAATTTTGGTTAACTTCGGTTGAATTTTTGGGACATGTAGTGTCAAAATAAGGGGTAATGGTAGATCCTCAAAAGATTGAGGCGGTTAAGAATTGGGTTACACCTAGCTCTGTGATGTAAGTTAGGAGTTTTTTTGGGCTGGCTAACTATTATCGTCGATTTCTGAAGAACTTTGCTTCTATCGCCACAGAGTTGACTAATTTGACCAAATATGAAATACCATTTGAATGGGCTGAAAAATGTGAGGAGAGCTTCCAGAAGCTCAAGACACTCTTGACCACCGCGCCTATTCGAGCATTACCGGTTGAAGGTAAAGATTTTATTGTTTATTATGATGCTTCACATTCTTGTTTGGGTGCTGTGTTGATGCAGGATAAGAATGCTATAGCTTATGCCTCGCGTCAATTGAAGGTGCATGACAGGAATTACCCAACACATGATTTGGAGTTGGCAGCGGTAGTATTTGCTCTTAAGATTTGGCGGCATTACCTTTATGGAGTTAAGTGTGAGGTATTTACTGATTATCGCAGTTTGCAGCATGTGTTCATTCAAAAGGATCTGAATTTGAGACATCGAAGGTGGATGGAGTTACTTAAAGATTATGATGTCACCATTCAATATCATCCAGGTAAGGCTAATATAGTGGCAGATGCTTTGAGTCGGAAAGCAGTGAGTATGGGTAGTTTAGCTTGCTTGAGTTCATTCAAGTGACCTTTGGCTAAGGAAATTCAGACCTTAGAGTCTAAGTTCATGCAGTTGGGCATCTCATAAAGAGGTGGGGTGTTAGCTAGCATTGAAGTGAGGGCCACATTTATTGATGAGATCAAGGCCAAATAATTTATAGATGAAAATTTGGAGGAGCTTAAAAAGAAGACTGCGATTGGTAAGACACAAGAGACCACGCTAGATGCGGATGGCGTGCTCAATTTTAAAGGGACAATATTTGTTCCTAGTTTAGATGATTTGATTGAGAAATTGTTGGCAGAGTCTCATAGTTCACAATATTCTATCCATCCGGGTGTGACCAAGATGTACCGAGATTTGAAGCGAATTTATTGGTTGTCGGGCATGAAGAAGGACATAGCGGAGTTTGTGGTGAAGTGTCAAAAGTGTCAACAAGTGAAATATGAAAATCAAAGGCCTGTAGGTTTGCTTCAAAGAATGTCAATCTCGGAATGGAAATGGGATATGATAGCCATGGATTTTGTGGTTGGTGTTCCCAAGATTGTGGGGAAGTTTGATTCTATTTAGTGGTCGATATATTAACTAAGTCAGCCCCTTTTACTCTGTTAAGAATAGATTATAATGCTGAACAATTGGCTAAGTTTATATGAAAGAGATAGTGAGTTTACATGGGGTGGCCATCTCTATCATCTCAGACCATGGTACCCAATTAACATCCAAGTTTTGGAGGAAATTGCATGATGAATTGGGTACACAACTCACTTTTAGTACAGCCTTCCATCCACAGACAGACAGACAGTCAGAGAGACTATTAAAGTGTTAGATCACATGTTGAGGGCATGTGTGATTGACTTTGGAGGGCATTAGGATAAGTTCTTACCATTGTGTGAATTCTCCTATAATAATAGTTATCACTCCAGCATAGATATGGCACCATTTGAGGCACTCTATGGGAGGGGATGTAGATCACCCAAAGGATAGTTTGAGGCTAGAGATGTGAAGCCTTTGGGGGTTGATTTAGTGAAGGATGCTCGAGATAAGGCGAGAAATATTCAAGCTAAGTAGCCCAGAATAGACAAAAGAAGTATGTGGATCATAAGGTAAGAGACATGGCGTTTCAAACCGGTGAGAATGTTCTTCTTAAGGTATCACCCATAAAAGGGATGATGAGATTTCACAAGAAGGGCAAGCTAAGTCCACGATACATTGGTCCATTTGAGGTTCTTGAATGTGTGGGGCCGGTAGCGTATAAATTGGCATTACCTCCTAATCTATCAGGTGTTCATCCGGTATTTCATGTGTCTATGTTGAAGATGTTCCATGGTGACAGGAATTATATCATTAAGTGGGACTCAATTGTGTTAGACAAAGACCTTCAATATGAGGAGAATCCGATTGCAATTCTTAATCGTGATGTGCACAAGCTAAGGACCAAGGAAATTAAGTCCGTAAAAGTTCAATGTAAGCATCGTCCAATAGAGGAAGCTACTTAGGAAACTGAGCGGGACATGCGAGAGAAGTATCCCCAATTGTTCGTCGATGCATGTACTACTTCATTTCTTCCATAGCCTATTTTCCTAAGTTTGTACTCGGGGACGAGTGATGGGTAAATTGGTATCTATTGTAACGACTGGGTCCCGTCGTTATAGAAATGCCAACGGGGGAAAATTTGGGGCCTTTATGGGAACTTCAGTTTTAGCTATTATTTTTGCTTTCATATACTTAAATGCCTTAGTATTTTGATTAGTTTATTAGTTTGGGTTGTAGTATTAGTTCTCCCACCGGTGTGTTAGTGTGGGTGGAAATCATGATGGTCTGGGTCGTGACAAAGTTGGTATCAGAGCCTAGGTTCGTTGATCTCAATATACCAAAACGAGTCTAATAAAGTCTCGCGGAACTGTACGGGGATGTCTTTACTTTTCTTGGAGAGGCTATAGGACTTTAGGAAATCTCTATTTTTCCCTTGTCTCCTTTCGTGGTATAACTTGATTCCAATTGGTATCCGCCTATTCAAATTGGTAACTAACCTCCTTCACTCTTCTGTTCGTAGATGGTTGATACTAGATTCAACGGCGTTAGGCCCATAACTCCCGTCAATGCTCCAATCGAGGAACCTGCAATGAGATGTCGCGATTGAGGCAGGTGTAGAGGAAGAGCTAGGTCTAGAGGTCGTGGAAGAGTAGAGCCTGTTTGAAATGGAGCTCCTATTAAGAATACTCATGGGAATGAGAACCCTCATGCGCATCATGAAGAGATTGAAGAGAAGAATGTCGATGTTGAATATGTTGATGATGTGGGACAAGAAGAAGAGGTACAGTGATGTACAAAAGTTAAGGACCAAGGAGATTAAGTCAGTGAAAGTTCAATGGAAGCATCGTCTAGTTGAGGCAGCTACTTGGGAAATCGAGAGGGACATGCCAGACAAGTATCCGTAATTGTTCGTCGATTCAGGTACTAATTCATCCCTTCCTTGGCCTATTTTCCTAAGTTATGTCACTCAGGGACGAGTGATGGATAAATTGGTATCTATTGGAACAACCTATTCCCATCGTTATAGAAAAGCCAACGGGGAAAAATTTGGGGCCGGAAAGCTTTTTCGTAGTATTTGAATTTTCCCAACCTTGTCCAGATTTGGATGAAATCCAAGTCATCAAGGTGTATGGAATTCTGGTAACAATCAAGTGAATCATTTATGATTTTGATTACATGAGTAGTTAGATAATTCGTTAAGGAATCCATACGACTTTATAAAATTGAATTCGGGTGAGTGGAACTCCTGAAATTGATCTTGGCGTAAAGGGTATTTTCTGACTGTCATTGATTAGAGGTGTGCTGTGAAATGGTAATCCTAGAATTCTTGAAATAGATCTCTGTCTCGCGTAACCCGCTTTGGCACTCCACTTTTCCGCTATGGTGGGGACCCTACAGCGGGGTGATGGCCACTGTAGCTGGCTCGACGCGAATTAAAGTCCCTAATAAACCCCTAAACGACCTCATTATGAACTTTTCGACTTTTAGAGCTAAGGAACGAACCCCAGGCAACTCCTACTCGTTTTTCACCATTCTTGAAGCTAAAGGTAATCTTCTCACTCCCCGAATCCATTTTTCGATCCGTAGAACGTAATAGAATGGGTGCATATTGATGGGGGAAGGTTTTGTTATAGATTGTATCATGGAAACAGCCCTAAATTGGATATTTGGGATCATGGGTATGATCTAGGGTTCATAGAATTGTTAGTAATTCGGGTAATTAGTGATTGTTTATTGATTCCCCTGCTATTATGATTGTTTGTAGACAAAAAACAAGCAGAACAAATTCGGAAAGGGAAGGATCAATTTTCTTAGGGTTTCAAGCTTGTTTCGAGGTAGGTGATTGTTGTGATTCTATAATTGTGTGATGTATGTTTGGTCTTGCTTCATTATGATACGTGTACATTTATGAATGTTGCAATGTTGATCACAGTTGTTGTAAATGAGATAGATGAATGATTATTGACATGAAATCATGACATAAATATATGATCTTGATGATATACTTGTGATTGTGATTGTGGTGTATTGAATGGATCGGTTGCCACGTTCTTGCATAACTATATTGGATCGGTTGCCACGTTCCAGCATAACTAATTTGGATCGGTTGCCACGTTCCGGCATAACTATGGGACCGATTGTCACGCTCCGGCATAATTATGGGATCAGATACCACGTTCCAGTATGTTAACTGTTTGGGTTTGGGTTCCATGAGAGGTCCAATGATTTGATATAAAATGTGAAGTTGTTCGTTGTTATATGTTGATAATATTGTATATGTTGATATATATGCATGTGATTATAATGTTTTCTTGACTTGCTTATGTTGCACTTAGTGGGATAGCCGCGTGATTCTACCAGTACACTGTGGTTGTGTACTGATACTGCACTTGCTCTTATTTTTGTTGAGTACTGAGCATCTTCAAGCGGCTACTGATAGACCTCGCTTAGGAGATCAGTGATTGTTCAAATTCAAGGGTAAGCCTATTCTTCCTGGCTGCCATGGAATTCTCTTTCGTCTATGTCCACCATTTTCGGACTGAGACATTTGTTCTAGTTAGTTATTAGTTCATTAGATTAGGTTGCATCCCTTCTTGTTTAGACTTGTTGAACTTAGATGTTTTAGTACATTGACTTTCAGGTTCTAGGTTATTTCTTCCGCATTGTTTGTTGTTAGATCTTTTTTTGAAGTTTATGTGAACTTCAGTTTTAGCTATTATTTCTGCTTTCATATACTTAAATGCCTTAGTTTTTAGAGTAGTTGCTTGGTTTGGGTTCTAGTTGTAGTTCTCCCACCAGTGCGTTAGTGTGGGTGCCAATCACGATGGTCTGGGTCGTGACAAATGCTGAGTTAAATTTGTTACTTAAATTCTATATTTTAATGTGTCATTATATATTGAGATTTTAGTTATATGATATATATATTTTAACCTTTTTCTTGTTATACTTGAAAAAATATTTTCTCATCTAAAAGCCCTTCAACTTTTCTTACATTATAATTTATAATTTGTTTCCTAGTTTTGTCCTAACTTAATAGTTATTACATTATTCATAAATTAGTTTCCTTACATTAATATGTAAGGTTTTAATAGCTTGTCACTTTATCTAATATTTTTATGGTGCGTAAGATATTACTAAAGATATCAGTTAGTAATATCTACTTACATTTTATACTGGATAAATTTTGTACAACATAAAATTAAAATTGATAAAATTCATTAATAAAGTTAGTGACCAATAACTAAAAAAGGAAGAAGTAAGCTTAACATTATAAATCATTGTAGAAGTATATATAAGAGAGACTAACAATTATAAAATTATTAAATAATTAAATATATCTCAACGAATAAGAATTTTCTGATTAAGATAAACTCTAACACAATTTTGGAATTCAATTTTTTTTCTAAAAATCCCAAAAATCGTTGAAAACAGTTTTTCATTGTTTCTAAATGCATCAATGTTGGTGGATTTTAAAAGAAAAAAAAAGAGTAAACAATATTAATTTTTAATTTTTTTAAAAAGAGTCAAAAACGTAAAATATATAAACAATTATCTTTCTATTAATTTTTATTTTTGAATTAAGTTAAATCTTAAAATTCTGCATAATGTATAAGCTAAATTATAAAACAAAATGAAAATAGAACGGTAAATATAAAATGTTACAGAAAATGAAGATCTGAATAAGCAATTCATATTAATTAAAGATTTTGAATTAATTTTTATCATTACCTTTAATAAATTTTGATGTTTATTATTATTTATTATTTTCTTGCACTTCAATTTTCGAATCTATTTATTGTAATAAAAAAATTTGTTCTTTTTCCAGTATGATTTGACATGTTTGTTATAGTATTTTGCTAGTTCACTTCAAATAAATTTTTTTCCGACATGCTTTGAACATTTTTTACCTCTTGAACTCTAGTGTCTATCAAAAACAATTCTTCTAACTCTCTCAATAGAGAATGTTTTGCATACACTCTATCATCCTATGCCTCACTTGTGATACTATAGTGTGTATATATGTTGCTATTGTTGGGAACTTCAATTTTTAAAATTTTGTGTGAACTTGAAAAAAAACAAGCTAAAACAATCTAAATATACAATTGGATGAGCTTATTTCTCTCTATATTTTGTGCTCTCGTGTTTATATAGTGAATTACTCATCTCCTTTATGGACGTAGGTCGATTGACCGAACCACGTTAAATCTTTGTGTCTTTTGGTATATTTCTCGTTTGTCTTCTTACTCGTGGTCTTTCGAGGTTTTCTTTGCTCGCTTCCACATGACACCTAATCATTTTGGTCCTAACAGACTCACCAACAGTGTTGCTAGTTGATTAGAGATAGTACTAACCGTGAGTTAGACACTGAACGTCAAAACCTACAATATCAAACAATATAGGCAGAAAGTATGTGGTTAGTGAGGAATATACATAATAAACATGATATTTAAACATACTAAATATTTAAAACATGTTTGATATAATGACCAAGTTGAATAACATGAAGTTGAGACATACTGAACTGAAATACAAAGGTATAAGGTCGTGCAATTAGTAAAATTCTGATTATGGGAGATACTAAAACTGATATAAACAATGTGAGCAACTACATGGAGTTCAGCATACTACCCCCATACCAAAAAGAGGGTCTCCAATACTTGTCATCGTAAGGGACCTGATAGAGAAAATATTGATTCACTAAGCTAATGCCTATCTGAGACAAATCTTATGGTGGTACATAGTTCTGAGTCTTAGATATTGCTACTATAGGTCTATGGACGCTGATCAAAAACCTTCATCTCTAAATCTTCTCGGTGCTATGTATTACTACCAAAGAAAACACGCATAATCTGTAAACACTAATAGTCTCATAATACTGAATCATACTAATAACTAGTACATACTGAGTAGCTCATAAATTATGACTGAAAATAATCTGGAAGATACTTTATCTAAAATCATCTAAATCATGAAAATTTTATTAAGTGAGACATGAATCTGAAATAGCATAATTTTGAGTCATGAAAATACTTGTATATTGAGGACTCAGGAAAATAACATTGAAATCATGGGATTCATGAGTACAACATGCAATTAGGGACTGCTCATGAAGAAAAAACTAATTTAAAATTAAAATCCATGAAGAGCAAAACTTTTTCTAACTTGTGGGAATCATAACCTTGAAAATCTGATGTTTCTTTGGGACTCAATGGGTGAAGGATACCCTTTGATGAAATCCCACATACCTTGAGTAGAAACCTATATGCTTGATTTCTTCAATGGAAACTTGAAGCTTGAAATGCTTATTCTTGCTTTGGGAGAAGATTAGAGAGAGAGAAAACCTTCATTTCGAAGAGTTAGGAAAGAATGAGAGGTTAGGATGTTTTAATCCCACTTAAAATAGTCCAAAATGTCCCCTTGAAATTAAAAATATGGAAAAAGACCAAATTAACTCTCTCTTAAAACTGACGGACGCCCCTTGATGGACCCTTCTATGGTCCGTGTAACGATCAACATACCGTGAAGATGTCCGTAAAAGATAGAGATTTTTGGGTTTCTGAAGGTCATTTTATGAAAGCTTCTACGGACCGTAGGTATGTCCAAGGGCCGTATAAGTGTCCATTAAAGACAGAGTTTCCTGGGTTCTAGAGTTTAGATCTACGGATCGATCCATAGTCCGTAAAGGTTTCCACTATCTATAAAACAGTGTGAAACATTCTTACAAATTTTCCAAATTATGAGCTCTGGCTTCTGAGTACAATCATGACCTTGGTTCCTTTCACGGTCCGTGGAGTCATCTATAAAATCAAATCTTTTGTATACCTTAGTTCTTACTGAACCTTCCAAGTTTTTATATGGGCTTAGGAACTTTTAGAGTGTTACAATATTTTCCTCGTAGGAACATTCGTCCTCGAATGAAGTTTAACTAGGCTAAATAGAGTAAGGAAGGAACTGCAACCCAATATTGAAAGATAAACAATGAAAATTGAAGGAGTGACTGACTTCGAAATAAAATATACAAGTTGATCTGATTTCATGAACATGCATGCATACTGAGACATGAAAATAACTAAAAAAACATGAATTTGAAAGAGTTCTAAGGAGAAACTATTACCTCAAGCTGAAAATGAACTGGAAGGGAAAAGATGGGGATACTTGGACATCATTTTGCTTCGATTTCTCAAGTTGAACCCTCGCCTAATTTATTTCTCCAAAGGACTTTCACTGAAGTGACTTCCTTATTCCTCAACTTACGAACCTTACGTTCAAGGATCTCAACTGGGACCTCTTTATAAGAGATTCTTTCATTCACACTGATACTTTCTAATGTCACAATCGAAGTCAGATCACCAATGCACTTTTTCAACAAGGACTCATGGAACATTGGGTGCACTAATGCTAAATTTGAAGGCAAATCCAACTTTTAATCAACATTATCAAAATGCCTCACAATCTGATAAGGGCCAACATAACGGGGACTAAGCTTTTATTTCTTACCAAATCTCATCACCCCTTTCGTGGATGAAATATTTAGATGAACTCAATCATCTATAGAAAATTCATGTTATCTTCTCCTCACATTTGCATAATATTTCTTTCTACTCTGGACCGTTCTCAACCTTTTTCTAATAAGTCAAGTTTTTTACATGGCGGCATGAACTATCTCGGGACCTATCAAAGCCACCTCACCAACTTTGAATTAACCAATAGTATATCTACACCTCCCACTATGTCAGCACATAATTTTTTGTCTCTTGATATAATGCCTCAGCAATAATGTTTTTCCTCTCTTCTCTTTTGTTACACATAACTCACACATAAATAATTAAATTAATGTGTTTGAGTAGGTTTAGTTAGATTCTTTTAGACAAATGTATATCTTCTTTGTGTTGTTTTTAAAAGGTGTGAATGGAAAATGAAGAGTTGCGATTTTTATGAAAAGTTGTGATTGTAATGAAAAGTTGTGATTTTTGTGAAGAGTTGTGACTTTTATTAAAAGTTGTGACTTTTATGAAATGTTGTAACCTTTCTGCAGGGTTGTAACTATTCCAAGGGTTGTGATTTTTTCTGATAAGGAACAATAAACATCTGTCCACACTACCCTTTGTTGTCTATAAATTCCTCTTATTTTTCAACAAGGAAAAAACTAATTTTCTGGACTTCTACTACTACTACTATTAATACTAAATCTAGTTTTCTAAGTCTATAAATAAAGAATTTCCTCTTATTTTTCAACAAGGAAAAGACTAATTTTCTGGATTTCTACTACTACTACTACTAAATCTAGTATTCAAAGTCTATAAATAGAGAGTTTCCTCTTATTATTCATCAAGGAATAAAGCAATTTTCTGGACTTCTTCTACTACTACTACTAAATCTAGTATTCTAAGTGTATTTTACTTCAATTGAGTGGTTCACTGACACCGTAGTTTTAGGTACCGATACACTGATGAGTAAGATCAATCTATCTTGGGAGGATATAGGTCATTAACCTCGGATACTTGAGGGGAATAATTTTCCTAAGGGGACACCATGCATTCAGTGGGCAAGATTTTCTTCTTTAAATTTTTTTTTTTGTATATTGTTTTAATCTATTTCGGATTCTATTTTTTCTACTAGTTTTAATTTTCTAGTTTTGAAAATATTGTTTACTTTGTTGTTTCTTATCAAGTTCTTCAAAGTTTTTGTTCTAAGTATCTTGGTGTTATTTTGGTTAAATATTACACCTTCTTATTATTTATCTACGGAGGAAAATAGTTTCTAAAAGTTAACTCTTTTGATATTTATCTTGTGTGTCTTTGGAAAAAGATTTGCAAACTAGATGATTTTGAACGAATTTTACTTGGAACATAGTGTTGCCTTTAAAATTGTTTAGTTTGCAAAATGAGTTATGAAGATTTTAATTTGATAAGATAGTATGCCAAAATGATATAGTTGGATGACTATTTAAAAAGAAAAACATTTCTATGTGATCTAAGAATATGTTTTATTCTGTTTGGGCAAAACTAAACTTTTGTAGTTTTCTACTGTGGATAAATTAGACTATGCAATTGATTTGAAGGATATGAACATTTCACCTAATAAGTTAGTGTTGTACGTATGATTTTCTATAAACTTCATTATTAAATAGAAACAAACTGTACAAAAAAAATATATTTATTGTTAGTATTCTAAATTTTAAGTGGTATGTCTAATTGTGATAGATAAAAAAAAAGATTAGTGGCTTAGAGTTTGTGATTTTGTGCCTCTATGGAATGAACTTTGACATTGTGTAAATATTGTCAAATGGAATTGAAGCACTATAATTCTTTTGTAGAATAATATTTCCAAAAGAGGTTTCATATTGTCAATGATATTTTGATAGTATGGGAAAAAAATATGTGGATAAACTATTTTCAAATACTCAAAAAAATATTTTTGGGATCATATATAAATGTGGGGGGGGGGGGGGGGGGTTCTTTGCATATGATAAAGATAAAATTAGA
>JAJOOH010029246.1:0-10483 GCA_029582605.1 Solanum gracilifrons | reverse complement strand
CATCACACAAGGCATCGACACCAAAGTCAAACAAGACTCCACGCTTTCGCTAGTGTGCAATGTTCATCACAAGAGACTCAATTTAATACTTGGCTAGTCACAACGAGATGCAAGGAGTTCACATATTGTCTTTGTAACTTCACTTGGTCTCATTGTAACCGCACATTCATGTTCGTTCGATTATGAGCACTATTTGAGTCATCGATATTGATCAAAATTGAGACTCAAATTTGCTAAAGTACAACCACATTCAACACATACAAAACGTGGAATTTTTTTTCCGGAAGGGTCAAACATCCACTAAACGCAGTATAACACAAATTTAGCACAAAGCCCAAATATATAAACAAAACTAATATGCACAAAGGTGGGCCTCACCCCACCACAAACAAAGGTGGGAGGTAAAAAGAGGATCCTGTCTAAGTAGTCGCTCCATCTGTTTGGGCATCAGTGCCCGGTGTATCGGTCTGGACTTGGGTCTCAGTACCCGAAGTCACCTTAGAAGAGCCAGCTCCACTAGAGACAACAAACAATGTATTTGCCAGGGAAGCCTGCACAGCCGCATCTATCTTGGCTGCTTCACTCTTAGTCAGGTCCTCATTTGCAGCTCCCTCAGTCTCCTCAAGCATCTCCTCATCAGTCTCTGCCTCTGACTCTGGCTCGACTGTCTGCTTCATTCTATCATCTTGACGTAATCAAAGACACAACTTCAAAATCAAGTTTTAATGATTGCGTGTAGTAATGTAACCCAACCAAATGGGTTGGGGTCGAGTCCCAAGGGAGCGGTTAGTAGTCGAGAATCAAATAGAAAAGTAAAATTTAGTTCTAATCAATCATAGTTATAATTATTAACGAATAAAAGCATACTAAGTCTAAAGGTGACACGAATGTCAATTATCAATGGGGGTTTGTATTCAACTAAGAAACAAAAACATCAAAATAAAGATGCGAAATAGGGAGATACGATTCTTGGGATGTGATAGGAATATGGGATAAAATAAACAACTGGGTAAATGCTATTGATAGTAAATTGCTGGACATTTGTAACAAGGCTAGACTTTAGTGGGGTAAATTCTCTCTCGAGCAACTTACCTCGAATCAACTCGGTTTCTCTCGAACACCGAGTTGCAACATTTAAGCACAGTCTTCGCCTTAGCCCATTCACTCTCTTGAGC
The DNA here is from genome assembly GCA_029582605.1 of Solanum gracilifrons. Classification (NCBI taxonomy): domain Eukaryota; kingdom Viridiplantae; phylum Streptophyta; class Magnoliopsida; order Solanales; family Solanaceae; genus Solanum; species Solanum gracilifrons. The sequence continues at coordinate 9,308 of JAJOOH010029246.1, read as the reverse complement.
TGAATGTGTGGGAGAAGGCCTAGGATTCACTCTCTCGAGCTGAACCCACGACGACCCAATAACCACAAGCTATCGATTTAGTAGTCTTGGTTTTAAAATCTTTCTCTCGAGCAAGCCAAAAATACGAAGATGAAATCGTATTTGCAACTACAATTCCATTAAGTTCAAACACAACTATTAAATGAAATCACATTTAAAAAACAAATAGACTATCAATGACCAATACCCAACAGTAAATTTAACCCATATTCACATAATCACACCCCAAGAATTAGGGTTTTAGCTAGACATGAAAAAAGAGATAGAAATTGATACCAAAAAGTGTTTCCATCAAATGGGTACGATCGAAAATGTCTTTAAACAGGTCTAAGATGAAGATTCTTTGATACCCACTTCCAATCTCTTGGAAATGAAAACCTTCAAAACCTTCAAGCTCAAGAACAATTTCTCCCAAAAACTCTAAGAACTCAAAATGAAATATTCTCTCTCAAAATTCTCTACAACTTCCTACATTTCTAGATACTAAGCTACAAAATTAAATGGGTATTTATAGTTTTCAAAAATTTATGTTGCGAAGGACCATTCGGCGCAGTTAGTCGGGATCGTCGATGCACTCGGCGATCCACCCTTTGGTCTAGTTCATCGCCTTTCAGCTTTTTCCTTTAGCATCTTCGCATTTTGAATCATTGGGCGATATAGTACAGCTTCACAGAACTGCTCGGCGACGTGCCGACTGCTCCTTTTCACCGCCGACTTGATCTTTTCCTTCAGGGCTCAGCACACTGGAACATTATGAGAGATTAAGGCCATTCCGCGACTCGCCTAATGCTTTAGACGATCCTCAGTCCTTCTTTTCTTCATCTTTTTAGCAGCCTTGTTCTTTTTTTGCCAAGTAGTGTCCATGCTTTGCCTCAAACTCCAAATACCTGATACTTAAGGATTTACATCAGTTATTGAGACAAAATATACATTTGAGGACACTAAATCTATCAAAATAAAGTCCTAATTGAGTCCAAATTGTAGACTCATCACATATATTCATACATTCATCTTTCATAATTCAAAAGGTTCATTATATGATCAAAATCTAGAAATCATGGATCATGCATGGGTTCGAGTGAAGTCAACTTAAAAACATGTAATTATCTCAATTCATGCGTAAAAAAGACATAAAACAATAAATTGGATCATAATTGAAAACAACTGAGATTGAATAATACCCTAATTTCAATTGGAGATTCTAACTTGTAAAATTGGAGAATTTAGGAACCCTATGGAGGAAAGGACTCCATTGATGAATACTATCATACCTTGATGTCAAAATCCCACAATCAAATGGTCAATTGGAGACTTGATATTGAAACCCTACACTTCTTCTTCAACCTTTAGAGACAAATTTTTTGGGGGAAGAACTTGGAGGGATTTGGGGAAAGTTGAAGAACGATTTAGAGTAGCTAGATTTCATGCTTAAAAGACTTATATATGGTATAGTATTATGATTAAAACGACATAGTTTAGGCACTAATAAATTAGGAAAAAGATCAAAAAGCCCTTTAAAAAAAACTGCTGATCACCATCTACAGTTGGACTTATGGTTCGTAAGTCCTTTGACAGACCGTACTGGTCAACAGTAGAAAGTGATCAGAGACTCTAAATTTAGCCAAAAATCGATGGAACCCATGTACAACTCGTAGGTCTTTATAGTCCGTACATTCCAATCGTAGAAATCAACTTTAAGCTTTAAAATTTCACTAAGTTTGGGGTCGACCTATGAGACCTACCTATGACTCGTTGAAGGAACGATGGACCGTCCTGTTGAACCCTCAAAAGGGTACTAGGACTTGCTTTGAAAAAATATTTCCCTCTACCTACGGTTTCCACCTACAGTTTGTTGAAGCTACTACGGTCCGTAGATGGGATGCATCGACACCAGCCCAAAACTATATTTTTCTTTCTTTTCCGAATCTAAGGTGTTACAATATCTCCCCGTTGGAAACGTTCATCCACGAATGGAACTCAAGACATTATAAGGAGCATAGGAAGAAGATCTAACAGTCCAACATGAATGCAATCACATAATGCACATATCCGAAACATGCCCAAAATATCATTTCATAAGGCCTATATGCAACTTATACTCAAACAGACATATACATGGAAAATTCCATCAAGTTAACTCATTTTTTCAAAAAATAAAGTTTCATGAGCATACATGCATAAGGAAATATAAGAATAACTAAGACATAGGGATGAATAATGAGGAACTAAATACCTTAAGCGATAGTGGGGTCGGAGGGAAAAAATGAGGGTAACATAATGTAACACCTCGAAAACCAGACCTAGAATTTTTTTTAGAAATTTACCTGAAACAGTGAACCACGACAGGGTTCATAGACCGTGATAGGGACCACGGTCCATTGACCTGCCCATGGTGGGGAGTTGGACTCCACTAGGCCCATGTGTCAAACCACGGGACCCTTCACGTGCTGTGGTCTTGATGACGGGCCGTGAGGGCGTCCGTGAAGCTTAACCAGTAGACCTCAGACTTAAGTCAACCCTAGCCCTTAGACCCCCACGCCTAAGTGAGGACCACGTGAACTTTCATGGTCTGTCGTCCTCCACACGGTTCTTGGGAGGGTCGGTAGAAGCCTAACTAGTGGATCCCAAATCCTGAGCCACCAGACCCTAGCCTACGTGAGGACCACGAGGACCTTCACAGTCCATGGTCCCTCACACGGGTCGTGGTAAGGCTCGTGAGACAGACCCTCAGATCAGTAGTCACTGGACCACAAACCACGAACGGTCCAACCGTCCATGGTCAATTTCACGATCCGTAGAAGTGGCCGTGGTCAGCCCCGTCTGCAATTTAAGTTAGGGGTCTTTTGGTCTTTTCCTAGTTTGTTGGACCCCTAAACTACGTCGTTTTAACCCTAAACTACGTGGTTTTGGTTAGTTTTATCCTAGAAACATAACTAGAACTTACCTAAGTCAGATCTTTCATCTAAACTTAGCAAATTGGAGCGAGAAATGAGAAAAGAAGTCAAGAACCCTAGTACAAGAACGCAACCAGGTTCCATCAGTTCCAGCCCCGAAATCAAAAGATTTCTCCATGGAATTCGTCACCAGGTATGTGAGATTTCACTAGTGGATTCCTTTCCCCCATTAGGTCCCTAGAATTCAGTCAGATTCTTGATTCCCTATTATTAACTAGACCTAGGGTTTCCTGAACATTAGCAAATTAGCATGAATTAGTTATTTAAATATTCTAAATCAGATTATCATATGATTACTTGGTTTCTAGCATAAATTTCAGATCCCTAGCTATGTAGTTGTTTAGTTCTTGAATTACACATGCTAGGTCATATATTTCAATATTTCAGATATACATGCCTCAATTTTGAATGTGTCATTATCAGTATATTAATGTGCATTCTCAGTTTGCATGTCAGTTTTGAGCTATGTAGTATATTACAGAAATTCAGTCTTAATGTGTCAATCATTTAATCTATTGGGAGTAGCATAATACCGAGTTGGACTAGGGTCAGTCCCCCATATAGTCCCAGAACTACGAGCCATGTAGGTTGTAAGTCCCCTCTGTGGGTATCATTTTAGTGATCACGCCATCATGCCTCTACACCTTTGGCCAGATGTATTGGGTCCTCTCGATGGGGCATATACATCGGACTCCACATTTAGCTCATGTGGTTTTATTATCGATTATTAGTAGTTCCCATAGTTCTGTCAGAATCCATTGCATTGATCTCATTTCAGTACAGTCAGTATTCAGTCTTAACATGTTATAAATTTGGTCATTTCATTGAGTTACTTCAGCATTCAGCATTATCATGTCAAGTTCAGTTTATATCCTTGCTTTATTGCTTGTTCAGTTATATGTTATTTCAACTTTACTTTATCTTGCATGCTCAGTACCTCTCAAGTACTGAAACACTTTCTGCACTATATCTTCTCGTGATGTAGGTTTATGTTCTCAGCTTTCAGATCACGCATAGATCGATTCACGATCTCCAGCTTTGCAGGATCAGTGGTGAGTCATCATTCTCCGAGGACAATAGTCATGTTATTTACTTTAGTATTTCAGTCTTCTAGTTTTAGTTTTTCTACATTTTACTGGGGCATGTCCTAGCACTTCTAGTTAGTTAGAGGCCATTATCAGACATAGTTAGATTCAACTTAGTATTTGAGTTTGATATTTCTCTTGTATTAATCTCTCAGATTTGATATATTCAGTTTTAGAATACGTATTCCCCATCATTTCAATCTTACTTATGATTAGCTTCTGCATAAGTTATTATTATTCTTAATATGCTCATTTCATGCCAGCATGGTTAGCTTGGGGTCACTTGTGATCCTAGGTCCCGTGTCCACGTCTCGTGGGTAGCTCGATGAGTGACAAACTTGGTATTAGAGCACTAGGTTTATGTGTCCTAGGATGTCTAAAAGGCCCGCTAGGCAGAGTCTTTTTCATGGGTGTGTAGTGCGCACCACATCTAATGAGAGGGAGGCTACAAAGTGATTTAGGAAAAATCTTCATTTTCCTGTTACTCTTATCATGCGTAAGGTATGATCTAATTCCATTTTAACTCGACGTTCTACGTTTCAGTGATTATTCCTCCTCGTAGAGCTAATGCCAGGAACGAAAATACAGGTCCTCTAGTCCCAGGTCAAGAAGTTTCGAATGTAGTGTTCAGGAACGCCATTCAGATATTGGCTCAGAGTGTGGCCAACCAAAACAATCAGTGGGTTCCAGGTCAAACATATGCTAATATTGAGTCAGATGCAGCTAGAGTGCGAGATTTTGTTAGGATGAATCCTCCACAGTTCTTAGGATCGTAGATTGGTGAGGATTTGCAAAACTTCATTGATGAGGTCAAGAAGATATTTGAAGTTATGCAGGTAACTGTGAATGATCGAGTTGAGTTAGCATCTTACTAACTAAAGGATGTGGCTCATATCTGGTATACTCAGTGGAAAGAGAAAAGTGGTACAGATGCAGCTCCTATCACTTGGGATTGCTTTAGTGAGACCTTTGTGGATAGGTTTTTCCCAAGAGAGCTAAGGGAGGCAAAAGCTCAGGAATTTATGAACTTAAGGCAAGGTAGCATGACAGTCCAAGAGTATGGGCTCAAGTTTACCCAACTCTCCAGGTATGCTCCTCACATGGTTGCTGATTCCCGGGCCCAAATTAATAAGTTTCTATATGGAGTGTCAGACTTGGTGAAGATAGAGTGTAGAAATGCCATCTTGCTGGAAAATATGAACATCTCTAGGCTCATGACTCACGCTCAGCAGGTTGAGGGTGATAAGCTTAGGGAACAAGCCAAGGAGAATAAGAAGGCTAGGACTGGAAACTATGAGTATACTCAAAAGAAATCGGGTGGTGGAAATTGCTCACAGGGGTCAGCAGAAATTTTTAACCCCAGCCCCTTCATTAGCTAGTGTTCCATCCTCCAAGTTCAGATAATATCAGAGAGGTAGGGCATCATGCTCTAAGTCTCAGGGGAGTGTTATAGGTACCAAAACCTACCCAACTTGTCCTAAGTGTGGTAAGAACCATCCGAGCGAGTGCCTTGCAGGAAATGAATGATGCTTTGGGTGTGGTCAGTCTGGTCACAGGTTGAAAGATTGTCCTTCTAGACAGGGTCAAGAAGGTAATAATGGTAAATCTCATTCTACAACTTCAGCAACACCAGCAAGTCGCTCGACTCAGCAGGGTAACTCATCTGGTACAGGCGGCAGACAACGCCAAAACAAGTTGTATGCTCTTCAGGCTTGCCAGGATCACGAAGACTCTCTAGATGTAGTCACTGTTACGTTATGAGTCTTTGACTTAGATGGTTATGCTTTGTTAGATCCAGGGGCTACTCTTTCCTTTGTAACTCTTTATATAGCAGTCAAATTCGATGTTAGTCTAAAAACTCTTTCAGAACCTTTCTCAGTCTCTACTCTAGTTGGTGACCCAGTTATAGCTAGACGGGTATACAAAAATTGCCGTGTCATAATCTGCCATAAAGTCACTTCAACAGATCATGTAGAGTTAGAAATGGTAGACTTTGATGTCATTCTAGGCATGGATTGGTTACATTCCTGTTATGCCTCAGTCTATTATAGAACTAAAATTGTTCGTTTTCAGTTTCCAGACGAACCAATCTTAAAATGGAAGGGTAGTAGCCTAGCACCAATGGGTCGATTCATTTCTTACCTTAAGGCCAGTAAAATGATCTCTAAGGGTTATATCTATCATCTAGTTCTGGTTAAGGATTCAAGCTCCAAAACCCCAACTCTTGAGTCAATTCCCGTAGTTAACAATTTCTGAGAAGTATTTCCAGAAGATCTTCCCGGAGTTCCTCCCGATAGGGAAATCGACTTTGGAATTGATCTCCTTCCAGATACCTAACCTATCTCTATTCCTCCTTGCAAAATGGCTCCAGCAGAGCTTAAGAAATTGAAAGAGCAGTTGAAAGATCTTCTAGATAAGGGCTTCATCAGACCTAATATTTCTCCATGAGGTGCGCCAGTATTATTCGTGAAGAAGAAAGATGGTTCTCTCAGAATGTGCATCGACTATAGGTAGTTGAACAACGTCACAATCAAGAATAAGTATCTTATCACGAGGAATGATGACTTATTTGACCAATTTCAGGGTGCTAGTCATTTTTCAAAGATAGACCTCAGATTGGGTTATCATCAGCTCAAAGTCAGAGATAGTGACATTCCAAAGACAGCCTTCAGGACTCAGTATAGTCATTATGAATTTGTAGTAATGTCATTTGGACTAACCAATGCTCCTACAACTTTCATGGATTTAATGAAAAGAGTGTTCAAGCAGTATTTGGACTTGTTCGTTATCGTCTTTATTGATGATATCCTCATTTACTCTAAGAATGAGGAAGAACATACGAGTCATTTGTGGGTTGTTCTGCAAACACTCAAAGATCGCCAGTTATTCGCTAAGTTTAGCAAATGTGAGTTTTGGTTGCAATCCGTTGCTTTCCTTGGTCACATTGTGTTTAACGAAAGGATCCGAATGGATTCTCAAAAGATAGCAACAGTGAAACAATGGCCCATACCTACCTCTCCTACAGATATCAGAACTTTCTTAGGTCTAACAGGTTATTACAGAAGGTTCGTGGAAGGGTTTTCATCGATAGCCTCTCCATTGACTACGTTGACTCAGAAAAAGGTCAAGTTTCAGTGGTCAGATGATTGTTAGATCAGCTTTATAGAATTGAAAACTAGGTTGACTACATCTCCTGTTTTGACTCTACCAGAGGGTTCGAGCGGTTATGAGATCTATTGTGATGCATCCAGAGTCGGCCTAAGTTGTGTGTTGACGTAGCGAGGTAACGTTATAGCTTATGCTTCTAGACAACTTAAGGTGCATGAGAAGAACTATCCAACTCATGACCTTGAGCTAGCATCAGTGGTGTTTGCACTTAAGATTTAGAGACATTACCTGTATGGTGTTCACGTAGATGTGTTCATAGACTATAAGAGCCTTCCGTATGTGTTCACCCAGAAAGAGTTAAATCTTCGCCAGAGGAGATAGCTTGAATTCCTCAAGGACTACGATATGAGTGTGCATTACCAGCCTGGTAAGGCCAATGTGGTAGCAGATGCTCTTACCAGACTATCTATGGGTAGTTTAGCGCATGTTGATGAAGAAAGAAAGGAACTAGCAAAGGATGTTCACAGACTTGTTCGCTTAGGAGTTCGTCTTATGAGCATATCAGATAGTGGTGTAATAGTTCAGAATAGGTTAGAGTCTTCTTTGGTAGTGGAGGTGAAGGAAAAATAAGACAGTGATCTGATATTGCTTGAATTAAAGGGTGAATCCACCAGCAAAGGGTTGAGGTTTTCTCCCAAGGGGGAGATGGTGTACTTCGCTATCAGGGTCGATTATATGTTCCTAAGGTGGGTGAGTGGAGACAACAGATTCTTTCAGAAGCCCATAACTCTAGATATTTTATTCATCCAAGCGCCACTAAGATGTATCGTGATCTGCGGGAAGTCTATTGGTGGAATGATATGAAAAGAGATACAACAGATTTTGTGGCTAATTGCCCCAATTGCCAGCAAGTCAAGGTAGAACATCAGAAACCAGGAGGTATGACTCAAAAGATCGATATTCCTACTTGGAAGTGGGAAGTGATCAACATGGAATTCATCATAGGTTTACCTCATACTCGCATATATCATGACTCCATTTGGGTGATAGTTAACAGAGTCACTAAGTCTTCTCACTTTTTGGCGGTCAAGACTACAAATTCGGTGGAGGACTACTTCAAGCTTTACATTAATGAGATAGTTAGGTTGCATGGAGTTCCTTTGTCTATCATCTCAGATAGATGTCCTCAGTTTACCTCTTATTTCTGGAAGTCATTTTAGAAAGGTCTTGGTACTCAGGTTAACCTTAGCAGAACATTTCATCCACAGAAGGATGGTTAGGCAGAGTGTACCATTCAGACCTTAGAGGACATGTTGAGAGCTTGTCTGATCGAATTCAAGGGTAGTTGGGATGATCGATCACCTTCCTCTTATAGAGTTCGCCTACAACAATAGTTACCATTCCAACATTCAGATGGCCCCTTATGAGGCATTGTATAGGCGTAGATGTAGATCTCCAGTTGGTTGGTTTGAAGTAGGTGAATCAGTCTTGATAGGGACAAATTCAGTTCATGATTCTATGGAGAAAGTACAACTCATTAGAGATAGACTTAAGATATCCCAGAGTCGCCATAAGTCCTGTGCAGATCTAAGAAAAAGGGAACTAGAGTTCCAAGTTGATAAATGGGTTTTCCTGAAAGTGTCACCCATGAAAGGGGTGATGAGATTTGGCAAGAAAGAGAAGCTCAGTCCAAGATATGTAGGCCCTTACAAGATCTTAAAAAGGGTTTGTAAAGTGGCATATGAGTTAGAGTTGCCAACAGAACTAGCAGCAGTTCATTCGGTCTTCAACTTTTCGTTGTTGAAGAAGTGTGTGGGTGATCCAGCATCTATTGTATCCTTGAAAAGTGTGGCTGTGAAAGATAGTCTCACTTGTGAAGAGGTACCAGTTGAAATCCTTGATCGTTAGGTTCGAAGGTTGAGGAACAAAGAAGTTGCTTCAGTCAAGGTTTTGTGGAGGAGTCAGTCCGTAGATGGAGCTACTTGGGAAGCAGAAGCAGCCATGAAGGCCAAGTTTTCTCACCTCTTTCCTTCTGATTCCCTTCCAGCTTGAGGTAATAGTTCCTCTTCAATTTTTCAGTCATTCATGCGTAAACTCAGTCTTAGCAGCTTGTTCCTTCAAT
>JAJOOH010029245.1:0-11919 GCA_029582605.1 Solanum gracilifrons | reverse complement strand
TTTACTTTCAGTTTTGTTCTATTCGAGAACTATACTCTGAGACTTGTATATTTTTATTCGAATTCTGTATTTAGAGGTTTGTACATGTGACAACCAAATTCTGGGTAGTGTTGAGTCTTAATTAAAGTCTTCCGCTTATTTATTATCCTTTATTCTCGTATTTCTACTTCTCTATCGTTGTGGTTGGGTTAGGCTAACATGTCCGGTGGGAAATGGACATGTGTCATCACATCCGGATTTGGGGTGTGACAGAAACCTTTGATTTTGGAATCTTGGTGCTTGCTCCCGATAAAAAAAAACTCTTTTATGAAGGTCTTAGAGTGGAAGAACATGGGAAAAACCTTGGATGGAAGAATTTTCTTTGTATTTTGAATTTTTAACTTGAAGGTTTTAGGGTTCTTGTTGGAGAAGAGGAACCCTAGGTGAGTCTTAAGAGAATTTCTAAATACTTGAATATTCAATCAACACAAATTTTCGCATTTACAAGTTATTTTTTAGGAATTACGTGACTTTCTTGATTTTTTGTGTGTATTAGCCCTTGGATTTGGCGTCTCAGAGCACACTATTTTTTTTTGAGGACTTCTGTAATGAGCTGGGGATGCATCACGTATACTCACATCATTCTTAACGAATATTTTCGCATTTACAAGTTATTTTTTTAGGAATTATGAGAATTTCGTAGTTTTTCGTGTGTATTAGCCGAGGGATATGGCGCCTCGGAGCATTCATTATTTTTTTTAAAAAAAACTTGATGATGACCTCTGTAATGAGTTGGGGGAAGCATCACATATACTCACACTATTTTTAACGCACGTTTTTGCATTTACAAGCCATTTTTTTAGGAATTACTCGACTTTAATGATTTTTCGTGTGTATTAGCCCATGGTTCTGGTGCCTCGGAGCACCCAATTTTTTTCAAAAAAAAAACTTTATGAGGGTCCGTAATGAGTTGGGGAAGCATCACATATACTCACACCATTTTTAACACATATTTTCACATTTACAAGCCATTTTTAGGAATTATGCGACTTTCTTATTTTTTTTCGTGTGTATTAGCCAGTGGATTTAGTGTCTCAAAGCACCCAATTTTTTTTTTTTCTGAAAAAACTTTATGAGGATCCCCGTAATGAGTTGGGGAAGCATTACATATACTCACACCATTTTTAAAGCATATTTTCGCATTTACAAACATTTTTTTAGGAATTATGCAACTTTCTTGATTTTGTGTGTGTAATAACACATGGATCGGACGCCTCGGAGCACCCAAAAAAAAATTGCTGAAAAACCTTTATGAGGACCTCCGAAATGAGTTGAGGAAACATCACGTATACTCACATAATTTTTTAACGCATATTTTCGCATTTACAATCCATTTTTAGAAATTATGCGTCTTTCTTAGTTTTTCAGGTGTATTAGCACATGGATCTGGTGCCTCGAAGCACCCAATTTTTTTTTTCTGAAAAAAATTTATGATGACATTTGTAATGAGTTGGAAAAACATCATGTATTCTCACACCATTTGTAAACGTATATTTTTGCTTTTACAAGCCACTTTTTAGAAATTACGCGACTTTCCTGATTTTTTTGTGCGTATTAGCCCATGGATTTGGCACCTCGGAGCACCCAAAAAAATTCTGATAAAAACTTTATGAAAACCTTCGTAATGAGTTGGGGAAGTATCACGTATACTCACACTATTTTTTTAACGCATATTTTCGTATTTACGAACCATTTTTTAGGAATTAAGCGATTTTCTTGGATTTTCGTGTGTATTAGCCCATGAATCTGACACCTTTGAACACCTAAACAAAATTTCTCAAAAAACTTTATGAGGACCTCTAAATTACATTTTTATTTATTATTTTTTAAAATGTGTGCCAACGCAAATATGGAAAAGTGTATTTTAGACTTGCAACTTACTTTCATGCAATTATTTATGTAATAATTCAATACTGAATGTATGAATACGTTATAATTCTCCAAAACTTATGTAACGGTTTTTTTTTTATTATTGTGATAGACTGATAGTTACATGTATCCGTTGGTAATAATACAAAAGTCATATTTGACACTTTTATTTGTATGATTTAGTCTATAATAAGGGAAAATTGTATAAAATAGCAAATTATTAATTCAAATTAAATGTTATAACCACAGTTTCATTTAAATCTAATCCGTAGCAAACACTTTGCCATCGCCTCTCTCCCCAAATTTCTCCCTCGCCACTCTCCTGGTCTCGCTCGCCAGTCTCTCTCTCGCCTCTCTCACTTTATACAAACACAAATGTATAAATTATGTTTGTGTTTGTATAAATCGAGAGAAAACTGTATATATACATATCTTTTTATTCGACTCTCTCCTCAGAGAATCTCGCTCGCCACTCTCCCAGATCTCGCTCGCCACTCTCCCTCGCCTCTCTCACTTTATACAAACACAAATGTATAAATTGCGTTTGTGTTTGTATAAAGCAAGAGAAAATTGTATATACAAATACAAATACATATATTTTCGTCCTATACACTTATTATTATACAAAGCTGCCAACGATTTATACAAACGAGAGGCTGCCAACGATTTATACAAATGAGAGGTTGCCAATGATTTATACAAATGAGAGGTTGTCAACTATTTATACAAATATGATGCTCCATATAGCAAACATAAAGTTTGCTATGGAGCGCAATTATACAAACTATAGTTATAACATACAAATATGATTTTTATGTTTGCTAAACCTAAAATTTAATAATAATAATAATAATAATAATAAAATTATATATACATATATTAGCAAAATTGGTCTAGTTTTTTTGGGCTTTGTAGAGATAAACCAAAACTTTTAGTTTAGTCATATACGCTTGAGCCCATATATGGATAAATGATATGAGTAATACATATAATATACATATACATATAACATATACATACTTTACACTAGATATACAATCAAAGTGTATCAATTGTGTATACTTCAACCATGTTGGTAAATTAGATGGTCGAAATGTACATTTACGTAAATTTTCCTTTTTATTATTAATAAACCTTTTTATTAAAACAAGCTATTAATAATATAATTACTAGTAATTTGTAATTTGTTTGGGGTTATCTCAAGTCAATAGTATGGGCCGATAGCTAAAAATTATAGAAATCCCACCTTTTAGTTTACTTATTACCATTATTCCCTATAAGTTTTACAAATTTCCAAAATCCCTCATTTTCGCGCATCAGATTAGTGTATCTCGCGCATCAGATTAATGTATAATCGCTTATATTATTGTATCTCGTGCATCATATTAGTGTATCATGTGTAAAATGTACATCCTATAAGTGTATCATGTATAAAATATAATGTATCTTACTTAACGATTAATGTATCTCGCGCATCAGATTAATGTATCAACGCTTATATTATTGTATCCGTTTGAGGGATTTCTGTAATTATAAACTTTTAAGGGATAAATTGTAATTTTGTCTTAAAAGTATGTGATTTCTGTAATTTGCCCTTATTAGATGTTTTTCTAGTAAAAGTTCTTAGAGTATTTGATTTAACTATATTATAAGATAAATGATGTTAATAATGTTATATTATAAGATAAATGATCAATATTCATATACATAGAAATAACATCTATGGTATTCGATTGCCCAAATAATTATTTGATCTACCCAAGTATGGTAGTTCATCTTATTGAAACGATTGTTGTTTTGGTTGATCCACGTTATACCCATAATAGACTTATTTAACTCATTAAATTCATTTAACCAAACTTATTTAACTCTCAAGAGTAGTACCACATGTTCGAAAATTTATCTTCGTGAAAGTGAATAGTATTATTTAATATCTCACCTAGAGGAATATAGCACAATGAAAAGTCTATCATTCAGTTACCAACAAACAATTGCAAAGTTACATCTCATGTATTTTCTAAATAACAACAACATATTTAGTATAATCTCATAAGGGTGTCTGGGAGAGTGGAGCATACACAACCTTAACCCTCTCCTTCTTACCTTGTGAAGGTGGAGAGGTTATTTCTAATAGATTTTCGTCTCAAATAAAGCATGTCAAATCAGGTATACATGGAAAAGCAATATGTTGAAAATAATGGAGAAAAGAACACTAGAAACAGCAAATAATACAATAATCGAAGCAAAAAAAAATAATACGAGTCCTCACTAACCTTAGAAGCACTTCCTGACTTGTGAACAATTGCAGGACTAAAATTGCAAGCTATTTTGTTTCTAACTAACCTTAACCATTCCCAATTCCATTGTATTTAATATTTTCAGTATTGTTCAAGTCATTAACAACCAATACGACATTATCCGTTAATTGTTAAATTAAGATGATATTCATGCATTCAGAATCTTCAAATTCTGAGTTCGCTTATGATAGTACTAGTACACTAAGTACTGATTTTTCCCATCATCTGTTTAAATTAGTAAACGGAGATGGGAGATGTCAAATATCGCGTGGAATTAGATAAAAACTGGCCACCGAATGAAATATGCGCTATTTCGCGCGTCCACATTTTGAGGCGGCATTCGGCAATATAAAAGCTGAAAAAACAGTATAAAACATATATATTTGACCAAGTCATTTCTACATTTCCCCAAAACCAAAACCCACATTCTCTTTATATTCTAGTTTAAAATTTATACTATCATTATTATAAATAGTCTTTTTTTATCTTTTCTATTAATATGATGTAGTTTAGCTTGACACAAAATTAAATATTGAAAGAAAGACATCAACCTTGTGAGGAGGGTACGCAATGTATATGCAGTCTTACTCTTATCTTATGAAAATAGAAAGACTGTTTTCAATAGACCCTCGATTCAAATAAAGCATATCAAAACATGTATGAGAGATAAACAAAATAAAAATGAAAGAATATAATAACAACAACAAATAATACGATAGCTGATAAACGCCCGAAGCAAAGTAGCCTTGCCGTTTATTAGCCGGCTGTCTTCCCAATTTTAACATCCTATAAATATGCTTCTAAACATGCAATCCTTCAAAACAAATATTCTATCAACAAAGAAAACTTTCAAAAAACAATATTTCAAAATGGCTTTGAAAGCTTTGTTGGTTGCACTTATTGTTGTTAACATGGTTGTTGTTCCAATTATGGCAACAGACCATTTGGTTGGGGATGATCAAGGTTGGAAACTCAAATTTGACTACAATGCATGGGCTGAGAGTAAAGAGTTTCATGTTGGAGATAAACTCAGTATGTTATTTACTCTCTTCCTATAATATTTTGTGTTATGTCTTATGTTGCTCGGACTCTTTAAAAATGATAATGAGTGTGTATCGGATTCTCCCAGAGTAGTATATTTTTGGAGAGTTCGACACGGGTGCGACACTAAAAGTGAAGAGTCTATGTAACTCAGGTTATGCCTTCATTTTTTAAGGATATATAAAAGTAGATTATTATAACAAATAAAAGATTTTACGGCAGTTATTTAGTGATAATAATATTATTGTCGTTATTATATTTAGAGGCAATAATTAATATATAAAGATATTTATAACCAATACTTTATATTTACGCTAAAAAAGCTTTAACGACTATGAATATAATGGATTTGACTCCCCTCCATTACCCCTTCCCTCCATTTCGTCAAGTGCACCTCTAGATAAGAGACATGTGTCTTATTTAAAGTTTAAAGGTTAAGATTATATTATATTAACAAATATCATAACCATAGTTAAGTCAATTAATTTTAGAAAACTAATCTCTAAATTTGATAAAAGGTGGCACACTTTTCTTTGTTTCAGTATTTTTATATTTTTTTTATATTTAAAAATAATTTAATTTTAATTTTTTTATTTTAAGCTTAATGAGATGATTGATATAGCAACACAAATATCTAAAAAGTTATTATATATTACAATTTTTTTTAAAAAAGATTTCTTTCTGAAACTCGATATTCAATTAATTAACATCACATAATTAATTGGGGCGAAAGAAGTAGAGTACTTACCTAGTTACATATCATGTGTACACGTACGAGGGGTGTAAATAATATATATATATATAATTTTGGTTTTTTAGGTTAACCGATTTTTTTTGCCAAAAATCGAACCGAAAAACTGAAATATTGAAAATTGAAATCGAAATAGACCGAAATAACCGAAACCAAAATTTTAAAAAAAAAAAAACGGTTCGGACGGTTTTTTCGATTTTGACCATATGCCCAGCCCTACACGTACGTTATCAAACTATGCTTGCCAGTAATATTACATGTAACAGGTTTTGAAGCGACATAATTGTGTAAAACTTTTTTTTACACAGTTCGTATATAAAAGTTAAACTCGTTTAATTTATGGATGTAGTATTTAAGTACAAGGAAGGAGCACACAATGTATACAAAGCAGATCTAGCTGCCTTCCAGAGCTGTGTATCAGGTGCTAATGTTGAACCCTTAACTTCGGGAAATGATGTGATTGATTTGAAAACTCCGGGGAAAAAATGGTATTTTTGTGGAGTTAATAATCATTGCGAACAAGGGATGAAGGTTGCGGTTAACGTTCTACAGGCTAAAGAGGGTTCATCTGCTGCCTCTGGGATTAGTACTCTTAATTCTGCATTTGTTGCTATGTTGGTTGCTGCATTTGTCATGTTCTTGATTATTATTGTTTGATAATATTAATCGAGGTACGTGTAACCTTACGTATCATGGTTATAGAAAAAAATTGATTTGTAATAGGGATATATTTGTGTGCTTATATGCATTTTGAAGATGAATATGTTTTTGAAGGAATTTCAATGGAAACATAATCTTATGTTTTAGTGGGAAAATACTTGTCAAAACAAGAAAAATAATGTTGATTTAGCCTTCTATCTAATTTAGTCGGAAATATCTATTAGGAAAAAAATTATTGAATTACATTAAATATTGAACAATTTTTTTACCCTTAAATTAGATATTTCTTAATATTATTGTACAAAAATTTACATTATAAATAATTAAGAAATATTACTTATAATGAATTAGGACTGGGATTGGGAATCGGATCCTAGGTCAGAATCAAGAGTCAGGTTGAGTCCCGAATTCTGACCTCGACCCAAAGCACGACTTTGGACCTCAACTTGAGACTCAGAATCCAACCTATCAATGCCTATCCAAACTCGAGACCCAACTTCTGATTCGAAATCCGACTCTCGTTGCCGATCAAAATCAAACTCTTCATCGAGACTTCTAACTCAGGATGCAATTTTAAACCCCAATTCAAGGGGCTCCCAAGTCGAGGTGGAGTTTCGAATCAGGATTGGGAGTCATTTATCAGGTCAAGGTTGGATCCCACATCATGAGTTGGAATGGTGAGGTTGAAAGAGAATTCTGAAAGTGTTTTCTTAATTACTTCACGTAGAAAAGTCATTTCTCTTAAATTTAAGAAAAATAATCTATTTGAAAACATTTTCCAAAAATATTTACATTTAAATAGACAAAACATGAGAGAGTTTACACAAAAAAAAAAAAAAAAACTTATTAGCTTGCAATTTACCAATTTTGGTAAAAATAAAATTTGGCAACTCAACTTTTTTTCCCTAATAAGAAAACCCATGTTTTGTTATTATATTGTTAGTTGTTATACATTCTTAAACAAAGTAGAAAATACATATAATTATTGTGCACTTAATGGGACCCATAAAATTTCCCGCAAAACCTCAACTTCTCTTGCTATTTCTCCCGGGAAAAAAACTATTCCCAAAAATAAAGAAAAAAAGAAAAAAAATCCGCTGTTCATCTTCATCATCAACATCTTCTAGGGTTTTCAAGAATCATCTATGGAGAACCCCAGCTCAAATTCCACAGACCCTCAAACACCCTTTGATCGCAATTCCAATTTCAACCCCAAAACTCCATCTAAGACTAATAATAACAATAATAATTTAATCCCGGGTTTCAATTCATATCATCCTTCCCCTTCACGTTCAATTTACAGTGACCGTTTCATTCCTAGCAGAACTTCATCTAATTTTGCGCTTTTTGGGTTGCCATTGTCGCCTAAGTCTTCTAATACGGAGGATTCTAATAATGGGTATACTTCTCTTCTTCGTACTGCGTTGTTTGGGCCTGATTCGGGAAATGTAGTGAATCCGGTCACACCAGAGAAGGGTGTTCGTGGGAATGGGAGGAATTTGAAGAGACCCAATTGTAATATTTTTAGGTATAAGACGGAGACAAGACAAAGGTTGGATTCTTTGTTGCCTTTTGAGTTTGATGACCAGATACGTGGTGTTAGTACTAGTCCTGTTAAGGTTCCCCGGAAAATTCCAAAATCGCCTTATAAGGTATTCCCTTCGTCCCAATTTAAGTGTCTTAGTGTGACTAGTTAATAATAAAGAGAAACTTTTGAATCTTGTGATTGAACACGGAGTTTAAGAAATAAAAGAGAGACTTTTGAATCTTATAATTGTAAATTATTGGTGTGTAGTTCTTTAAATCTTGTGATCTTAAACTTGTTAGGTAGGGATGTCGGAAATGGAAAACTTACTGGAGATAGAAAGATAAACATTTAAATTGGGACGGAGGGAGTAATTTGTTTTGAGTTTTTCGGATGATAATTATTAGTAGGATGTTTGTGTGGATATTGAAGTGTAGAATTTGGACGTCTTAAGTTCGAGTTTCAGCTAGAACATTTAGTGTGAGCTCATGGTAGGTTGTAGAGTAGGAATGACGCTTATTATCATATGATAGTTCTTTCGGCGGCCTCCCATATCCCCACCTTGTTTCCTCTTTTCTTGGTTTTGGGTTCTTGAATATTCTCTGTTTTAGGGTTCAATAAAGTTGTTATTTTGTGAGGTGGTGGATTTTTGTTACCGTGTGAGAAGGCTGATGATGGTGCTTGTGTGGGTTCTTGCTTAGGTACTGGATGCCCCTGCATTGCAAGACGACTTTTATCTAAATCTTGTGGACTGGTCTTCACAGAATGTGTTAGCTGTGGGATTGGGGAGCTCTGTATATTTATGGCATGCATCTAATGGCAAGGTGAGTCTTTTGCCTTCGTTAACTTTTTCGTTGATGGAGATATTTATCTACTTTTGCTAGACTAATGCATCTATCTGATAAACACAATTGTTTCTGTTGAATGCCTACTGTAGGTAGTGAAGCTGTGCGACTTGGAAAATGATGATAATGTTACTTCAGTTGGGTGGGCACAGCGAGGTACACATCTTGCTGTTGGAACAAGTAATGGGAAAGTTCAGGTCTGGTATGCTTATTTTGTTCATCTTGTTTTGTGTTCTTATATGAAAGAGAACTGTTAACAGGGGCCAATCACTTTATTCTCGAATTTTTTTAGATTTTTTCTGTTAATTAGGTCCAGTACTACAGAACTACACATCCTTACGTCAAAAGCATAGTCTCTCTCAACACCTTATCAAAATAAATAAAAAGCTGTTTGTCCTAGCACTGGTGGTACTGTAATATACATAAAATGCTTTAATCTCACTAAATTGATTTGTATCTCGATCTTCTCTCTATATGTTAATTCTAGAGGCTAATTTTTCCAACGAAATAACGTAGCATAAAACTTGAAGAGCTTGTGAGGCTGTTCTCTTAGAAATATTTGGAATTTGTATCTCAAGTTTTTCTATAGATATAAAAGGAAAACTTTTCAATACATTCGTAGTGAAGTTGTCATATTGTGGTATATTATGAACGAAGTCCATCACAAACGAACCTTGCGACTCAAGATAAATTCCATGGAAAAAATTATTTGAATGCTTAGGCTTGTTATCCTGGTTGTTGTTCCATACACTTCTTGTTTCTTTTCATTTTCTTCTCTATCCTATGAATTTGGGCATCCTAAAGCTAACATTAGCTCCACCGCTGTTATAAATTGGGTTTTTATTTTTCTTTATTTATGTGCAATCTATTTCCCCAACCCTACTTTGTGGGATTACACTAGGTATGTTGTTGTTGCATGCACAATCTATTGCATGTGGAAATCAGTTTTCTATTTGACATGAAAAATTATTTAGAACTTCTCTATTGGATGAAGAATATAGGATTATGTCGTAGTTCCTTCTCTGTTTATGCGGTTAACTGATGTTTGAATCTCATTTGGCATAGTTATGGGATGCCTCTCACGGTAAGATGACAAGAACAATGGAGGGACATCGTTTAAGAGTTGGTGCACTATCTTGGAGCTCCTCCCAGTTGTCTTCAGGAAGCCGGGACAAGAGTATTCTTCAGCGTGACATACGAGTTCAAGACGATTATGTCAGTAAGCTAAGTGGTCACAAGTCAGAGGTCAGACTTCCTTCTTGCTTCTCATTATTTAAGTCGTTCTTGTCAGATTTTTTGTTTTACTTCTGCTTTCATCTTGATAAGCAATTACTTCTTTTCAGGTTTGTGGGCTCAAATGGTCTCCCGATAGCCGTGAATTAGCTTCTGGTGGAAATGATAACAGAGTATGTGGTTAATTACCAGAATCAAGTTGTTCTTATCATGATACTTGCTAGATGATACTTTTCTTTCCCTTAAACTCTTGGTTACAGCTTCTTATATAAATCTTCATGACCAGCTTTTCGTATGGAACAACCATTCAACACAACCTATATTAAAATACTGTGAGCATAATGCTGCTGTAAAGGCGATTGCATGGTCCCCCCATCTTCACGGACTTCTAGCGTCTGGTGGTGGCACAGCTGATCGATGCATTCGATTCTGGAACACAACCACTAATACACACCTCAGCTGCATGGACACTGGCAGTCAGGTATTTTCCCTATGATTACATATATCGAATTACCTCTTTTAGATTTCTGCCTGTCTAGATCATGCTTTGGTTATTAAATAAATCACACCTGTCAGTAAATTTTATCTATCTTCCGAAAGACAATACTATGCCGTCTAAGTTATGTGATCAGAAGAACTATCATGCCCTTCAACTTCCTTTCTGATAATTCCATTGCATTTGGATTAGAAATTAGTTTGCTTTTTTATTTTTTGAAGAACAAAGTGTGCCAGTAAAGTCTACTATATTCCCTCGGATAGGGTAATTCTGGTTTCTCAAGAATTTATTCACCTCCATGTGTGAAATTTGCTTAAATCTTACACTTCCTCGCGCGCATACATCCATCCTGTCAGCTTGCATGCACTTCAACTTAATTCATCGGGCAACTCTTTCACCCCACAGCACAGGTTGCCAAGTTAATGCTGTGTACTAAGGTTGGAGCAAGTGGGCTCACCTTTGTTTTAGCTGGGATTGAAACTGTTGTCATTACCATGGCTTACCTAGCATGTCATCACGTTGTGATCTCCAAGTACATTTTAAACCATTAAAAACTAGGTTCTGCCTTTCTAATTGATTCGCTGAACAGTAATGTGGACATCACTCGGTCATTTCTATTACTCAGTTTTGATTATTTTGTATGTGAATGACAACATTAGGGTTGTTTCTGTTACTACACTTTATCCTGCTTATCCAGTCCTCCTTTTTTCTTAAGAGAGAGGTGTCCTCGAATTTATTTCTTACACATTACTGTTGGACTAATCAAATCATCATAACCTTCCTCTTTAACCTCCCCCGCCCATCCTCTTCCTGTCTCCTTGTTTGTCTCAAATTTCCTGCTCTACGACCTTCCCCACAAATCAATTTTGTTTGTGCACAAGACAAACAGCACTATAATTGTGTTGTCGATAGTATAGGCCCTCCTACAGGTATAACATTAGAGACAAATGCACATCAGAACCTGAGAAGTTTTCAAAGCTCTGGAACACAATATTAAGTGTTTTTTTTTTCAGTTACACACATTCTGTTGATTGCGTTACAGTTCCTAAACAGCTAAACAATTGGAAGAGTTGCTGAAATTTCAGAAATCTTTGAATATGAATGAGAGAAGGGAGGGCAAAAGAAAATGGGAGAGGGAAAGGGGGGGGGGGGGGGGGGGGGGG
>JAJOOH010029244.1:0-10170 GCA_029582605.1 Solanum gracilifrons | reverse complement strand
CAAAAAATAAAATAAATAAAATAAAAATAGAAAATCCTTTTGAAAGAATAGTCACAGTCATAGATAATAATGATTATAGTTATAATGAGATTGACATAGAAGAAGATTTAGAAATAGTAAAAGAAAGATTAAGCATATCAAAAAGAATAAACTATGAAATACCACAAATATCATCAAAAATGAGTACCTCAAGAAGAATAGATAAAACCCCACAAAAATCAACAGAAGAAGAAATAAAACCACATCATTACTACATAACGGGAGTAATGGAACAACAAAAATATTTAATATTAATAAATATAGGACAAGAAGAAAACTATATTACATGAGAATGAGTGACGGAAGATGAAATAGTAACCACTGAACAATTATACCCCGAACTACCAAAAGCATTAATGTATACCGAAGAAACTACAGAAAAGGAAATAATCATTGGAGGAGTACCAATAGTAATAAAATTTAAAATATATCAAGGAAATGAAAATATCACTTTAGGACTCCCACTACAGTTATTGTATTTTCATATACATCAGTTCATTTGTATTTCTACATACATCTCAAATTTATTGTATCTTTGCATACTCACAGAGTTTATAGCATGTTTTTAAACACTTTTTCTTTATATTGCACTTGTTTTAAATTGCGTTATATTGAAATGAGTTAGTCAGGTAGAGTTGAGTTGATCCAGGAAAGTTATTCAGTTTCTTTTAGATTCCTTCTAGCCTATGTATTGCTTAGCATTCCCACTCGCATACTCGTACATTCGATGTACTGATGCCAGTTGGCCTGCATCTTATTATGATGCAGACTCATGTAATTAGGATCAGCATCTGGCACCTCGTTGATCCAGTTGAGCAGCTCAGAGTCATTGGTGAGCCTCATTGCATTCCGGAGGACTCTTTTATTTGCTTGCAGTCTTTTATTTATTAGGATGTTGTGGGGTTTGTCCGAACAACCCTCTTAGTATTTCAGAGGCTTCATAGACAGTCAGAGAGTTATTAGAGCAAATGTCTTTCTTTATCCTTCAAATGTTGTTTAATGACTTAAGTGCCATTTTGGCCAGTTTATTATTCTTTAATTTGTTATATGAGACTATTTATTTGAATTAAGTCTTCCGCTGAGTTAAGTATGCCAGGCCAAGGGTTCACTTGGGGCCATCAAGAGTCTTCGAGTGCCAGTCCCACCCAGGGTGTAGGCTCGGGGCATGGCAAACTTGGTGTCAGAGCACAGAGTTCAACAGTCCTAGAGAGTCTATGAAGCCGTGTCTGTAGAGTCCTAGTTATCAGTGTGAAGCACGCCACATTTATAATTAAGAGGCTATAACATTTAGGAACTATCTCACTTTTTTCACACTCCTTTCATGGGTTAGAGTTTATCTCTAAAAAGTTTCCCTCTAATTCGTGCTTACGCATGTTTTCAGATAGCCATGCCTTTACGAAGTGCTGTCAGAGGTCGTCCGGCTAGGAGGAATGTTGAAGAGCAAGAGCTACCTAATGCACCTGAAGTGCAACCGCAAAAAGAGGTCTCTAATGGTGAGTTTGGAGAGGCTATAAGGATGCTTAGCCAAGTTGTGACCAATCAGGCTGGTTAGAAGAGAGGAGCTCTGCAAGAAGAGGCCGACACTTCATTGATTTGTGAGTTCTTGAGGATGAATCCCCCAAATTTCACTGGTTCGAGCATCACAGAGGATCCAGAGAATTTCATTGAAGAACTGAAAAAAGGTGTTCAATGTGATGCATGTTGTTGATACTGCGAGAGTTGAGCTAGCTGCATATCAGATGACGAATGTTGCTAGGACCTGGTTTGATCAGTGGAAAATGGGTAGAGCTGATGCTGCACCACGTGCGAGTTGGGCGTGTTTTGAAGAGTCTTTCTTGGGGTGTTTCTTTCCCCGAGAACTGAAAGAGGCTAAGGTACATTAGTTTCTCACACTAAAGTAGGATTCTTTGAGTGTGCATGAGTATGGGTTGAAGTTAAACCAACTGTCTCTCTATGCTTCTGAAGTGGTTGCGGACGTGAGGAGTAGGATGAGTTTGTTTGTTGTTGGTTTGGGTCGCCTGTCAAGCAAGGAGGGCCGAGCAGTAATGCTTATTAGGGACCTGGACATCTCGAGGTTTATGGTCTATGTGCAGCAAGTAGAGGAAGAGAAGCTGAGGGATAGAGAGGAGTTCAAGAACAAGAGAGCCAAGACAGGGAATGAGTTCGAGTAATAGAGGAGTAATGCAAACCGGTCGTCTTTCCAACAGAAACAGAAAGGTCCTGCTCGATCATCTGCTAGTGCACCTACACCTAAGAACAAGAGTGAGTACTATGGCCAAAATTCCAGAGTTAAACCTACCTATTTAGAGGGTAGTGTGGCGCAAGGGGGTAGTAAGCCTCCTGCCTGCGCCACTGGTTGTTTCAAGTATGTCCAGAGTGGACATTTCATGTGAGAGTGTCCAAAGAACAGGAAGGATAATGGGGGCAATAGAGCCCAGTCTTCCTCAGTTGCTCCATCAGATAGGGCCGCACCTAGAGGAGCTACTTCTGGTACTGGCGGAGGAACAAACCGTCTTTATGCAATCACCAGTCGTCAAGAGCAAGAGAACTCTCAAGATGGTGTTACTGGTATGATAAAACTCTTTACATTTGATGTTTATGCTTTGCTAGACCTAGGAGAAAGTTTATCTTTTGTAACCCCTTATGTTGCAAATAAGTTTGATATTCTTCCTGAGAAAATTTATGAACCCTTTTTGTGTTTCTATACTTGTTGGGGAGTCTATTCTAGCAGAAAGAGTCTGTCGTGATTGTCCCAATTTCGTCAATCACAAGAATACCATGGGTGATTTAATTGAGTTAGACATGGTATATTTTGATGTCATTCATGGTATGGACCGGCTTCATGCCTGTTATGCATCTATAGATTGTAGAACTCGAGTTGTCAAGTTTTAAATTCCTAATAAACCAGTCTTAGAGTGGAAAAGCAGTTCATCAGTGCCTACAGGTCGTTTCATTTCGTACCTTAAGGCAATGAAGTTAGTTTCTAAGGGGTGTGTCTATCACTTAGTCCGAGCTAGTGACTCAAGTGCTGAGATACCTCCTATTCAGTCAATTCCAGTAGTAAAAGAGTTTCCAGAAGTCTTTCCAGATGATCTTCCCGGAGTCCCTCCCGAGAGAGAGATAAACTTCGGTATAGATCTTATTCCAAATACTCGTCCTATCTCTATTCCGCCATACAGAATGGCACCAGCTAAGTTGAAAGAGTTGAAATAGCAGTTGAAAGATCTCCTAGATAAAGGTTTCATTCGACCAAGTGTCTCACCTTGGGGGGCTCCGGTGTTATTTGTGAGAAAGAAAGATGGTTCCCTTAGCATGTGTATAGACTACCGCCAATTGAACAAGGTTACCATCAAGAACACGTATCCTCTTCCAAGACTTGATGATCTTTTCGATCAGCTTCAGGGTGCTTCTTGTTTTTCTAAGATAGACCTCAGATCAGGTTACCATCAGTTGAAAGTAAGAGAATGTGACATTCCAAAGACATCATTTAGGATCCGTTATGGTCATTATGAGTTTTTGGTCATGTCATTCGATTTAACTAATGCACCAGCAACGTTCATTGACCTTATGAATAGAATCTTCAAACTTTATTTAGATATGTTTGTTATCGTCTTGATTGATGACATACTAATCTATTCAATGAATGAAGAAGATCATACTAGTCATCTCAGAACAATTCTTCAGACTTTTAAAGATAAGGAGTTGTATGCCAAATTCTCTAAGTGTGAGTTTTGGCTTGAGTCTGCGGAATTCTTAGGCCACATTTTGTCTGGAGAGGGAATCAAAGTTGATACTTAGAAAATTGAGGCAGTGCAGAATTGGCCTAGACCCACATCTCCAACTGATATTAGGAGTTTCTTGGGTTTAGCTGACTATTATAGAAGGTTTGTAGAGGGGTTCTCGTGTAATTCGTCTCTTTGACGAAGTTGACTCAGAAAACAGTGAAATTTCAATGGTCTGAAGCTTGTGAGAAAAGCTTTCAGGAATTGAAGAAGAGGTTAACTATTGCCCCAGTGTTGACCTTACCAGAAGGTACTCAAGGTTTTGTGGTGTATTATTATGCATATATAGTTGGCTTGGGTTGTGTCCTAATGCAGAATGGCAAGGTGATAGCTTATGCCTCCAGACAGTTGAAAGTTCATGAGAAGAACTACCAAACCCATGACTTAGAGTTAGCTGCTGTAGTATTCGCTTTGAAGATATGGCGTCATTACTTTTATGGTGTGCATGTTGATGTATTCACTGATCACAAGAGTCTTCAATATGTGTTCACCCAGAAAGAGCTTAATCGCAGACAGAAAAGGTGGTTAGAAGTACTCAAGTATTATGACATGAGTATTCTTTATCACCCCGGTAAGGCTAATGTTGTTGTTGATCCCTTGAGTAGGTTGTCTATGGGTAGTACTGCCCATGTTGATGAAGAAAATAGAGAGTTAGCGAAATATATGCATAGACTTGCACTCTTAGGAGTCCGACTGATGGGTTCCACAGAAGGAGGAACAGTGGTGACGAATGGGTCTGAATCATCACCAGTGTCAAAGGTGAAGGAAAATCAAGACCAAGACCCTATTTTACTTGACTTGAAGGAAAATTTTCAAAAGCAGAGAGTATTAGTTTTCGAACAAGGGGGAGATGGTGTGTTAAAATACCAAGGTAGATTGTGCGTACCAATGGTGGATGAACTCTAAGAGAGGATCATGGAGGAAGCTCATAGCTCCAACTATTCCATCCATCCGGGTTCCACCAAAATGTACCGTGATTTGAGATAGGTATATTGGTGGAATGATATGAAGAAGGATATTGCAGAGTTTGTTGCCAAATGGCCGAATTGCCAGCAAGTGAAAGTTGAACACCAAAGGCTTGGTTTTTTGGCACAGATCTAGAATGGAAGTGGGAGATGATTAATATGGACTTCATCACAGGTTTCCCAAGGTCTCACAGACAACATGATTCCATTTGAGTGATTGTAGACAAAATGACTAAATCAGCCCATTTTCTACTGGTAAAGACTACCCAATCAGCAAAAGATTATGCCAAGTTGTATATCCAAGAAGTGGTAAGAATTCATGGGGTTCCGGTCTCCATTATTTTAGATAGAGGTGCCCAATTTACAGCACAGTTCTGGAAATCTTTCCAGAAAGGTTTGGACTCAAAGATGAACTTGAGCACTGCCTTTTGATCCTCAAACTGACGGGCAACCAGAGTGCACTATTCAGACCTTAGAAGATATGGTGAGATCTTGCGTGATTGATTTCAAGGGTAATTGGGATGATCACCTACCTCTCATTGAATTTACTTACAACAACAGTTATCATTCTAGCATCCAGATGGCTCCGTATGAAGCTCTTTATGTGAGTAGATGTAGTTCTCCTATTGGATTTTTTGAAGTTGGTGAAGCAGGGTTGATAGGACAAGATTTAGTTCATCAATCCATGGAGAATGTGAAGGGGATTGATGAGAGATTGAAAACGGCGCAGAGTCGTCAAAAATCCTACACAGATGTTATGAGAAGGCCATTATAGTTCGAAGTAGATGATTGGGTTTATTTGAAGGTTTCACCCATGAAGGCTGTCATGATGTTTGGTAAGAAGGGGAAGCTTAGTCCCCGGTATATTGGACCTTATCGCATAGCCAAGAGGATTGGCAATGTAGCTTATGAGTTGGAGCTACCTGAAGAGTTAGCAGCAGTTCATCTGGTGTTTTACATCTCCATGTTGAAGAGTGCATGGGTGATCCTTCATTGATTATATCAACTGAAAATTTTGGGATTAAGGATAACCTATGTTATGAGGAGATCTCGGTTCAGATTTTAGATCGCCAAGTTCGCAAGTTGAGGACCAAAGAAGTAGCTTCAGTCAAAGTCCTTTGGAGGAACCAATTTGTTGAGGAAGCTACTTGGGAAGCTGAAGAGGATATAAAGAAGAAATATTCACATCTCTTTGAATCTGGAGAGAATACATATCAAGGTACTAATTCTCTTCTTAGTACTCTTTGAATTATGAATGAGCATGTTGATTGTTGCATTTACTTGTTGGCTGTTTGAACTAGATGTTACCACCCTTAGCTTAGTGAAATAAAGATCATTCGAGGTCAAATGTTCCCAAGGGGGAGATATTGTAACATTTCACACCTAGAAACGACTATAAAGAGTTTAAAATATGAAAATATTGATTTTTTTGGAAAGAATAAGGAAATCTGGAAATTTTGTCTAAGTTAAGAAAGTGAGTTTTGTCCATTTCAAACAGCCATAACTCCTAGCTCAAGATGAGTTAGGAGAAGATCTTGATATGTTGGAAAGTCCTTGGAGAGATCTTTCCAACGCCTCCAAGTTTGTGCGATGTCGACATAATATGCATGAGTTATGTCCTTTGGAAGTTGGGCTGTTGGAATACGGAATTGCCTAATCCGGATTTAGGGAAGGGCAAAGTAGTCTTTTCTCTAATTTATTTCCTAATTAGTTTTTAGGGATTTATTGGGGTAGAAACTTATTTTAGTCAGATTAGAAAAATTAAACTGACGCTTAGGGTTTGGAGAAAAGAGAAGAAGAAAGAAAGGGAGAAAAACCAAGATTTCGCCAAGAACGTCAAGCGTTTGGAGTGGAATTCGTCGGGGGTGATCTCTATTAAGGTATGTGAGATCTTTTCGTGTTGGGTTAGTTCACCCACACACCAACTTGTTCAATTCAGCAAAGATTGGAGTTGTTTGAATGTTAAGAAAATGATGTTCTTGAAAAACATTGTTGAATTCTTGTTAATTGATTGTTGAATGCCTAGTATTGATTTGATTCGTGTTTCCGGGTGGTTTTTTGAGTTAAATATATTGGGTATTGAGGCTATAAATTCTCCTAAGTGTTTGGGGAAAGAACTATGGAAGTTAGGAGGGTTTAAAGATGAAAAACGGAGAAGGAAATCGTCAAAAATCTAGGGAAGGGGGTGGGGCGCCGCGCCAGCCAACGCGCCCCAAAAGGGACTCTGAAGTCCACCCCTTGGGGAGACGCGCCAGCCAGCGCACCCCAGCAGTCTCTCTGACGTTAGAGGGCTGGCACCCCGCGCCTCTCAGAGCGCCAGGGACGCTAGTTCTCCCCATTTTTCCCCACCTGCTCGTACTTGTTCCTAAGTAATGTACTTATGTTTCCTAGTCAATTCCAACACTCTAAAATACATCTAAACATCATGAAATCATCCATAAATATGAGATCATGAAACTTGAATCCATAATTCAATTCAAGAAAAGTTAAGTTCAAAGTCAAAGAATTTATGAGTCAAGTTTAGAAGTTAATGAAGCAAAGCGAAGTTTCTTAATGTTTTCAAGGGTCTTTAACAATGTTTTAACGTTGTTTTAAGACTTAAGTTTTGAAGTTAAGAAAGTGTAAAGATATGGTTTGAAGTTCTTTTCTTTAAAGAGTTATATGGGGACTATGTATTCCCAAGAAGTTTAAAAGAAATGTTTTCACATTTAAACAAGATTGGAAACTGAGATTTCCAAGGAGCCTTCGGGCTAGTTTTCAGAAAAGAGTAATTACTTTCTAAATGAAGCAAGAAAGGAAACTTTGAATTTCAAGATAGCCTTTGAGCTAAATTATGTTGAGCACTAATCTCAAATCACAGAGGAAATTTGTTTTAAAAATATAAGAGCCAATACATTTTTGGGAGTAGTATTGAGCACCAAATTGGGGGAGCGTTCAAAGAGCCCACAGCCCCCATAGAACCATGTAGTCATCATGGGTAGAAGAGGTTCATACTTTTAAGATGAATCCTTTTCAAATTAGACTAGTGGATCCATTAGGCAGTTCAGGTTCTACACCTTCGGCCGGGTATAGGATGCTCTGGCAGCGTGAGGTTGATCGTTGTATCATCACTATAGCTCTTATATGATGGTTGTCGGTTAGAGAAGCTCCCACTGCAGTTATTGTATTTTTATATACACCAGTTCATTTGTATTTCTACATACATCTCAGATTTATTGTATCTTTGCATACACACAGAGTTTATAGCATGTTTTTAAACAGTTTTTCTTTATATTGCACTTATTTTAAATTGCTTTATATTGAAATGAGTTAGTCAGGTAGAGTTGAGTTTAGCCAGGTAAGTTATTCAGTTTCTTTCAGATTCCTTCTAGCCTATGTATTGCTTAGCATTCCAACTCGCATACTCGTACATTCAATGTATTGATGCCATTTGGCCTGCATCTTATTATGATGCAGACTCAGGTAACCAGGATCAGCATCTGGCACCTCGTTGATCCAGTTGAGCAGCTCAGAGTCAGTGGTGATCCTCTTTGCATTCCGGAGGACTCTTTTATTTGCTTTATGTCTTTCATTTATTAGGATGTTGTGGGGTTTGTCCCAACATCTCTCTCAGTATTTTAGATGCTTCATAGACAGTCAGATAGTTATTAGAGCAGATGTCTTTTTTATCCTTCAGATGTTGTCTAATGACTTAAGTGCCATTTTGGCCAGTTTATTATTCTTTAAGTTGCTATATGAGACTGTTTATTTGAGTTAAGTCTTCCGCTGAGTTAAGTATTCGCTTGGGGCCATCAAGGGTCTTCGAGTGCCAGTCCCGCCCAGGGTGTAGGCTCGGGGGGTGACATAGGCACAACGAATAAATTTTATGTATCATATTTTATTATTACTATTATATTGTTCACAATTTAAAATCATTAAATTGTTAGTATTGATTTTTATTAGCTTATCATTTAGCTTAATATAATCATTAAATAATTTTCAAATTAACATAAAACATATATATTTATTGTGTTTACTCGTGATTTTATAATTTTATTTTAGTGTTCACATCTCTCTAATTTAAAGTTTTATGGACAATAATATGTATATTATTTAACTATTTTCTTGTATTCTCAGAATTATTCAAAATATTCTTCCCACCCCTCTTCCCCCTTCTTTTGTTTTACTGTATTTTTATTACTTTTCGCTAATCTAATTTGAACGAATTTTTTATGTAACACGTCATAAGCAGCTGAGTGTTTTTTTTATATCAATATATAGAATACTAAGCTTAAATTTGTTACTTGAATTCTATATTTTAATGTTTCATTATTCATTGAGATTTTAGTTATATGATATATATATTTTACGTCTTTTTTGGAAAAATATTTTCTCATCTAAAAGCCCTTCAACTTTTTTCACATTATAGTTTATAATTTGTTTCCTAGTTTTGTCCTAACTTAATAGTTATTGTATTATTCATAAATTAGTATCCTTACATTAATATGTAAGTTTCTAATAGCTTGTCACTTTATCTAATATTCTTATGGTGCGTAAGATATTAATAAGGATATTAGTTAGTTATATCTATTTACATTTTATAATGGATAAATTTTGTACAACATGAAATTAAATAAAATTCAGTAATAAAGTTAGTGATCAATAACTTTTTTAAAAAAAAAGAAGAAGTAATCTTAACATTATAAATCATTGTAGAAGTATATGTAAGAGGGGCTAAGAAAGTAAAACTCCATTACAAATCAAATTTTATCTAAGTTTGAATTCAAATATCATTTTAATTTTTTTTTAAAATCTTTTTATCACTTATCTTTATCCTTGATTTTATTAATACAATAATATTTTTTATAAGCTATATATTTGAATGGAGAGAAATATTTGGAATTAATAAGATAGTTGATAATTAAATTGACTAAAGGGTCACTTGGTGTAATTATACCAAAGAATTATTTGAAGAAGAAAAACCAGATATGACTAAAATGACATCATTCATAATTTCACAAGTTAAAAATATACCTCTACACTCTCAGCAAGACAAATACACTAATTATTTATATAGAACTTAGCATATATATATATATATAACACTTAAAAGTGGAAAACTCCTATCTTTCAAAGTAGGATTATAATTGTGCTCCTACATCATATTAAAATATAATAAGAATATCTATTATCATATCACTAGTATGATACAATAAATATATTTCAAATTAACTGTTCATGATAAACACATTTATTTTATACCTTAACTCTATTTTAATACCTAAAAAAATGTTATAAATATGAGTAAATGTGTGTCGTTGAGATCTTGGTCATAATTCAAGGGTACTTATGAATTATTTCTTTTAATACGTATGCAATTTTATAAATTGCGCAAAATACAATAT
>JAJOOH010029243.1:0-13096 GCA_029582605.1 Solanum gracilifrons | reverse complement strand
CCCCCCCCCCCCCCCCCCCCCCCCCGGGGGTGGAATATTTGAGCGTTGGGAGGAGACGACTGGCGTGGGATTCCCATTATGGAACTTACTTTCCTATTCTCGTTATGGATGTCATTTTTTTTAATCATCAAAACCTAACCTACACACTCTTAGAATGTGGTCTTTCCTTGTAATTTTTTTTTGTTGCGTGTATACATTTAAAAATTAATGCCTTATATTTTCGTCAAGTCCAATTTGTAACTTTTTACACGTCAATGATCAATGGAAACAAGATATTAACTTATAAAAAACCTATATATTTTCATTCTAATGTCCGATATTTGTCTTACAGGTTCAACATGGCTCAAGGCCATATGTGTATCCATCATACAAGGTAATAAAGAGGAAGAAGAAGACATTTTAGTTAAGGATAATCCTCATTTTCATGTTCCAACAATAGAGAGCATGGATTATTATTCAAAACCTCCAACTCATGATCTATACACTATGCCCTCTCTAAGATTATTTCACACTCATTTACCTTATAGAGTTTTGCCAGACTCAATAAAAAATTCGGATAATTGCAAGATTATATACATAACAAGAAATCCTAAAGATACCTTAATTTCTATGTGGCATTACTTCAACTATAACAGTAAGCATTTAGAAGATCTGATCTTTCCTTTAAAAGAACTTGTGGAGTACTTTTGCAATGGGGTTCATCTGTACGTATGGACCATTTTTTGAACATGTTCTTGAATATTGGGAAGAAAGTAAACAAAGGCCTCAAAAAATATTATTCTTGAAGTATGAAGATTTGAAGATAGACCCTAAGAAAGAGGTGGCAAAAATAGCCTTGTTTCTTGGAAAGCCTTTTGGTAATGAAGAGGATTTGGAGATAGTTTTGAAGAAGTGTAGCTTGGAGAGGCTTAAGAATTTGGAGGTTAATAAGAGTGGATCAATTCTCTCTTTTATCCACAATAGTGCATTTTTCAGAAAAGGAGTTGTTGGGGATTGGAAGAATCACATGACACCTGAAATGGAAGAGCAACTTGACAAGATAACCAAGTTGAAGCTTCAAGGGAGTGGCCTTGAACTTTGATACTTATAAACAAGAAGTATTGAAAATACACCTGAACTACTTGACGTGAATTATTAGTTTCATTCTTGAATTATTGACGGTCTTAAAAACATCCATCTATTTGGCTAACTCAACTTAAATACACCCCGATCTGCCACATAGCATAGCAAGTGGTCTCAAACAGTTGTACGAGCGTGAGACTCTTAATAAAAAGCTGAGAGAAGTGTTGAAAAAACCCCTAAATTTTTTGTGTTTTTCACCCATGTGGCAAGATGAGAGGTGTATTTAAGTTCAGTTAGTCAAATAGATGGGTATAAAGTTGTTAATAATTCAGGGACGAAACTAATAATTCAGGTCGTCAAATTTAGGAGTGTTTTCAGTACTTCTCTCTATTGTAACTACTACTTTAATAAGTTTTTCTATTACTCCATCCCGATGAGTAATAAGTTAGGGTTGTTGAAAATAATAAAACTTAAATGTTTAAGCCTCTATCTTCCATATCTTTTTGTATCTCTTTTATGAAGTATGAGTCTAGAAATATCTCTTAATTGTTGACACCTATAAAAGTTTATCTTTTGTAATGTTGTTATGATGCATGAAATTTTAATATATTTATGGAGTGACCTCGTGGACGGACGAAAGAAGAGAAGTTACAAAATGGGGCAGTGAAGGGTCACGAAGTAGACAGGGCAATATTAATTTTTGAAAAAATAGGTACCTCGTCGGTTCTAATAGTATTATATAGTTAATATATTCGATAACACTAGTAAGAAATAGTTAATATATTCCACAACACTAGTAATATTTGTTTTATCAAAATTTAACAAACATCCAAAAGTGTTTTTTCACTCCAAGTTACTCAAAGATTTAGAAACAATTCAAATTTGTATTCATATCTTCAGACAAGACTTCAATTTTCAAATGACAAAAGTATAAACAAATATATTAAATTGATTTTATCAATTGACTAACATATAGTTGATATAACAAAAGTATTAAATTATTGAGAGAATAGTTTTTCCACTTTGTTTGCAAACTCCATTGTGAATGTGTTACACAATTCGTTTCGGTCGTTATGAGTAGATCAATGGTAAAAGAATTTGGGCAAGAAAATTTTGTGGATAGTGACTTAAAATTTTTATGCTAGTCTAGGCAAACCTTAGACAGAATCTGGGCTAAGTGGGGTTGTGGTCATCTGAGGATGGGTGGGGTGTAATGTCTAGGTTTCGTTGATATTTTCTTGTAGCCAAGACATTAAGGAACCTATAGTGCTATATGAAATTAAATTCAGGTAAGTAGAACTCTCAGAATTGATCTTGGCATGGAAAGGGATTGATCGAGACGTCAATTTTAATGGGTTCGATAGAATCTACAGTGGCCTATGGTCCAGTCTATTTTAATGCTCAGCTAAATTTGTAGTTATCTTTGACTGATTCTAATATCTTGGACGCTTTAACTTTGAATGTTAAAATGCATGGTTATAACTATATACCTGGATCTGAATTAATATGCTTTTCTTATAGAATATATTTTAAATTACTTGCTACCTTAAATCCTAGATGTAAGTTATATGATATATCTGATCAAACTATTTTGGTAGAAACTAATTTCGCCAGATCTAAGGTCACTACTAGAAGACCTATAAAATGGGAAGAAATTAATTTTCCTACTACTTGGATTCTAGATTCTGTTATACCCCCTGAACAAATGACCGATGCTGTCACTAATTCAGAATATTCTCATATTAGTCAAAATTCCTATGGAAAAATTTGTATGCAGTTTGATGAAAAAAGTGTTCCTTATAATACATTTTTTTGCTTCTGATAGAAGATTGGCTATTCAACATATTTCCCCAATAGAACCTTTCTATAGTCCAGCTAGAAATCGCGCTGCTTCACTGCATACTTTATCAACTGTTATATCTGCAGAAAAACAAAAAATTAAGATTGATCCTCGGTTAAACATTGTTCAAACAAATGATAAATCATCTGAGATATTTGATAATGATATTCCTTCTACATCCGAGATGGATTTTAATCTTAATGATACTTAATGATGAATAAACATCAAATTGATTTTAGTCCAGGTTCACTGGCAAGAAAATATATTCAAAATGAATTTTCAAATGAAAAATGGAACCGGTTTAAAACTTGGTTTTTTGACACTTATAGTGAAGAAGATTTAAACAATATTTCTGAAGAATTTTATGAAACTTGTGCTTTACATAATCATATTATGTTCTTTGTGCCTTGGTTTATAATCACTTATTTACCTTTATTCATCAACGTTCTTGAACGATCTTACAAAGATGAATCAGGTAATATAATTAAATCCATTTATCCTCCTCAAGCTCCATTTATTTTACCTAATAATATAGGTATTACTTTTACTGCTTTTCAAAAATTTATTGATAATGAGGTTGCCGCAGTAAGTATTAATGAAATTAATCGTCTTATTTCTCAAAATAATTATTTGGGTCTGTATGCTAAAGTTATTGGTGAACATATTTGTTCCCTCGATAAAAAATTAGATAATCTAACTAATCTGATTGTTCAAATTAATGATAAGTTGAAATCAGCAGAACAAGTTTCTGAACAGGCTTCTTCGTCAAAACAACTTTATCTCTTAGACCTCTTCATGATCTTGAAAACCTTTTGGATAAAAAGTTTTCAGAATTTGGTGCAAGTGCGAAACCAATAAGTCTCGCTGAAGATTTTGCAGACGAGATGGAAACCACTTTCGATTTTAAGACACAAGTGGAAATGGAAGTTAATAAGCTTCATGGGTATCCAAAGAAGAATAGTGGTAATACCACATATGCTAGAAAACCTAGTATGCAATCATACTACTATCTGTAAAAGTGTTAATAACACTGCCCAGACTATTTGCAAGATGATTATTGCAGGATTTGCTGGTCAATTAAGAGGTTGGTGGGATAACTACATGACTCTTGATGCAAAAGTAGCAGTTATAAATGCCAAGGCCACAACCGAGGGAGTTGATAACCTAGGATTTTCCTTAGTCAAAAATAGAGAAAACGCGGTTTATACCTTAGTCTTAAACATCTTAGAACATTTTAGTAGTAGATTTACCAATCAATATGAAACCATTAGATCTCTACTAAATGGTCTTAGATATAGACATTTAGGTGAGTTTAGATGGTATAAAGATACTTATTTAAGCCGGGTAATGGAACTCCCAGAAAACGGTATGAAATTCTGGAAAGCCAAATCTATAGATGGTTTACCTTTTTTATTTGCGGAGAGAGTAAAAAAGACTCTGAGAGATCCACAAGGAATTATTCCCTACAGTAATTATACTTATGGAAAGCTTATTGGAGCTTGTATTCAAGAAGGCATAAATGTGTAATGAGTTAAAACTCTCGAGACAGCTTAAGATGGACAAGCTTAGAGAAAAATCTCAAATGGGAGATTGTTATACTCAATTTGGTTTACCAGAGGCATCCAAAGGTACCAATCGTGAGAGTTCCAAATCTGAACATCATAGATATCATCGGAAGAGAAGAAGATCTAGGAGAAGAACTAGAGAAGAAAGAGAAGAGCGTAGGGCTCATCGTAAATCTAATAGGTTTACCAAGAATAGGTCTAAAAGAGATCTTGATAAGATCAAATGTTACAAATGTGGAAAATTTGGGCATATAGCTCCAAATTGTAAGCTTGAAAAGCTTAAGACTTTAGAACTTGATGAAGATATTCAGGAAAAGATTTATAGTTTTTTATATACTTCTTGTTCTGAATCAGATTATGATGATTCTGAAGCAAGTTATGCAACAAAAAATGATCAACCTGAATCTTCTAGCAAAGTTCAACAGGACTCGAAAGATGCTTGCAAATGTCATGGTGATATTTGTCACTGTGAACATGATGAATTCTACAAGCTGCAATCTCAATTCGAGGATAGGAATATGTATACCATCACTGCAGACAATGTTATAGAACTTCTGAAAGAGGTTACTGATAATACTCTTCGTGAAAAGATCATTCAATTAACTACTGGTAAAACTAGCTCATCGCCTAGTATTTCTAATGATAAAAAGGTTAAAGATGAATTTAATTATTCTGCTCCTTATTCGTTGTCTGAAGTTCATAATAGGCTTTCATCTAAACAAACTATGGTATTTCGTGATACCTCTTTTGATGATTTAAAAGGAGAAATTGAGCAATTGAAGGAAGAGGTTAAATATATGAAACAAAATCAGATTATTTGTGATCATCGCCTTACTCAGTTTGAGTCTGCTAATAGCAAAGGAAAAAATAAGGGTGAGGAATCTACGGTTGAAGAAAATACTCTTGATAAATCTCTAAATATTGATCCTAAATAAAATATGTTTATAGGAATGATGCAAATCGTTACATCTCATAAATGGTATGTTAAATTCACCATATTGATAATGCTTTCTCTATAACTAACATTGCTATGATTGATAGTGGAGCTGATGTAAGTTGCATACAAGAAGGTCTAGTACCTACCAAATATTTTGAGAAAACAACTCATATGGTGAAATCAACATCTGGTCATGCTTTAGATATAAAGTATGAATTATCTAATACTCGTATTTGCCAGAATAAAGTTTGTATTCCACACTTCTTCTTTTTTTGGTGAAAAATCAGTTGCATCCTCCTATTACTCTAGGAATTCCATTTATAAATGCAGTATATCCTTTTACCAATATAAATGCTAAAGGATTTTCTGCTACTTATAAAAATCAAGATATTATTTATACTTTTATCACTGAGCCAATTTCTCGAGATATTAATGCTTTGATTGAACTAAAACAAAAGCATATTGATTATTTACAACTTGAATTATTTAGTATGAATATATTCAATACTTTGAAATCTACTAAAGTACATGAAAAGATTAAGCTCATTTCTGAACAAATGGCCATTGATATTTGTGCTGATCATCCTAGTGGTTTTTGGAATCGGAAAAAGCATATTGTAACTCTTCCATATGGAAATGATTTCTCTGTGGAAAATATTCCTACCAAATCCCATCCTTGCCAAATGAATACCGAATTGGTCGAATTCTACAAGAGAGAAATTGATAATTTATTGCAAAAGGGTTTGATAAAACCTTCCAAGTCGCCCTGGTCATGTACTGCATTTTATGTTAATAATGCAGCAGAAAAAGAACGTGGTGTTCCTAGGTTAGTCATAAATTATAAACCTTTAAATAAATATTTAAAATGGATTAGGTATCTTATTCTGAACAAAAGGGATTTATTAACAAGATTATATGAAGCTAATATCTTTTCAAAATTTGATTTAAAATTTGGATATTAGCAGATCCAAGTATTTAAAGACCATTCTTATAGAACGACATTTAATGTTCCGTTTGGACAATACAAATGGAATGTAATGCCCTTTGGTTTAAAAAATGCTCCCTTAGAATTTCAAAAGATTATGAATGACATTTATAATCCTTATTTAGAGTTCATCATAGTTTACATCGATGATGTTTTGGTGTATTCAAAGACTCTTGAAATGCATATTAAGCATTTAGACATTTTTAAGAAAATAGTTATTCAAAATGGTTTGGTGATTTCTAAACCTAAAATGAGTCTTTTTCAAACAGAAGTCAGATTTTTGGGTCATTTGATTCGTTTGGGAAAAATTACTCCTATACAGTGATCTATTGAATTCGCGTCAAAATTTCCTGATATTATTACAGATAGAATGCAATTACAGCAATTTCTGGGAAATTTAAATTATATTTCTCCCTTCTACAAGAATTTGTCTCGCGATTTAGCTCGGTTATACGACAGGCTAAAAAAGTATCATAAAAAACCTTGGACTAATAGTCTCACAGATCTTGTAAAAACTATTAAGGATAGAGTTAAATCATTGCCCTGCTTAACCCTTGCTAATCCTGCTTGGCCAAAGATTGTGGAGATAGAAGTGTCTAATATGGGTTATGGAGGATTATTTATCACGCCTCGAGCTACCCTTGAGACGCGGACATAGGACCTAGGACCACAAGTGATCCCAAGCTAACCCTACGGGCATGATCATGAGCATACTAAAGAAAATAAACTGATGAGGAAGCTAAATCATAAATAAAATAAAAAAGATGGGAATACTCATATACTATAACTGAGATAAATGAAAACTGATGAGTTTAATACAAAGAAGATATTAACTCAATACTAAGTTGAATCCAACTATGTCTGAAATAAGCCTCTAAACTGACTGGAAGTGCTGGGACATGCCCCAACTAAGTCTAGAAAATCTGAAACTAAAAGATTTAAAACTGAAAGATGACATGACTATTGTCCTCGAATAATGAGGACTCACCACTGATGCTGCTGAACTGGAGATCGGGAATCGATCTAAGCGTGATCTGGATGCCGAGAACCTGAACCTACATCACGAGAAGATGTAGCACACGTATACGTCAGTACTTGAAAGGTACTGAGCATGCAGAATAGAGTAAAACTGAAATAACATATAACTGAACAAAGTAATAAAGCAATGAAATAATCTGAACATGAAATAGATACTGAAAATACTGAATACTGAGCTCACTGATGTAATGACCAAATTTATAACATGTTGAGACTGAATACTGACTGTACTGAAATACGGTCAATGCAATAAAGTCTGACTGAATTGTGGGAGCTACTAATAACCGACATAAAACCACATAAGCTAAATGTGGAGTCTGATGTATACACCCCATCGAGAGGACCCAATATACCCTGCCAGAGGTATAGAGGCATGTTGGCGCGATCATTAAACTAATGTTACCCACAGAGGGGACTTACACCTATGTGGCTCGTAGTTCTGGGACTATATGGGTACACTGAACCCTAGTCCAACTCGGTATTATGCTACTCCCAATGAATTAAGTAGTTAATTGGTTATGACTGAATTTCTGCAAATACTGGATAACTCAAACTGAACATGCAAATTGAGAATGCAACAATTAAACTGGTAATGATGCATTCATAAACTGAGGCATGTATAACTGAATATTGAAATATCTGATCTAGCATGTGTAATTCAAGAACTAAAGAAATACATAGCTAGGGTTTTGGAATTCATGCAATAAATTGAGAAATAACATGACATTCTGATTTGGAACATTTAAATAACTAATTCATGATGATCTGTTGTAATTATAGAAACACTAGGTCTATTCATAATAAGGGAATCAAGAAACTGACTGAATTCTAGGGATCTAATGGGTGAAAGGAACCCACTAGTGATTCCCACATACCTGGACGAATTCCACGGAGAAATCTTTTGATTTCGGGGCTGGAACTGATGGAACCTTGTTGCGTTCTTGAACTAGGGTTCTTGACTTTTCTTCTCCTCTTATGCTCTAATTTTCTATGTTTTGATTAATGATTTTGACTAAGGTAAGTTCTTATTATGTTTCTAGGCTTAAATTGACTAAAACCTCATTATTTAGGATCTAAACGACGTATCTTAGAGGTTAAACGAAATAGGAAAAGACCAAAAGACCCCTGACTTAACTGCTGTCGGAGTGACCGACGGATTGGACTGACGGGCCGTAGGTCAATCGACGGTCCGTCGATTGGCATCGTCGGTCAAGTTTGCCCGACAGGGCTTCACTAAATCGAGCATAACTTTTTACTCGGAGGTCAGATTGTAGCAAACTCACTGGCGTTGGAAAGAGGATTCAATTATATATCATATCATATCATATGTAATGGGACACATAATTCCTTTTGTGCTAAAAGCTATGACCATCTGAAGTTGACCCAATCACAATTTTCATCTAACTAGCTGCTAACCCTCACCTACGGTCAGACCTACGGACCGTGGATCGAATGACGGTCCGTGCTGGTCGACCATAGTTTGTGTCAGAGGCTGGGTAAGAAGTGTCGATCCATGGACACAGACCACGGACCGTGGTCTAGTCTACGAACCGTGGGTCTGTCCGTGAGTCGGGACTTAGCCAATTTTCTGAGCTGGTTTGGGGAGGGGTTGCAGTGGTGAACCACGGACCACCAACACGGGCCGTGGTTTGACCTACGGTCTGTGGATGGTAACCGTGGGTTGCAACCTACAACTTCTCAAAATCTGTATTTTTGGTCTGTTTTGGATTCAGGGTGTTACATTATCTCCCCCTTGGGACCATTCGTCCTTGAATGAAGACTAAACTAGCTGAAATGGAGGGAGAGGGTTGCAATCCCTACCACTAAACACTGAGAACTGAATTTCTGACTGAACTGAGTTCCAAGAACATGCTAATACGCTAAAAATGCAAGTACAAACTGAAGGAACATGATTCTAAGACTGAATTTACGCATAAATGACTGAAAAACTGAAGAGGAACTATTACCTCAAGTTGGAATGGAATAGGAAGGAAAGAGGTGAGGATACTTGGACTTCATGACTGCTTCTGCTACCCAGGTAGCTCCCTCTACGGACTGACTCCTCCGCAAAACCTTGACTGAAGCGACTTCTTTATTTCTCAACCTTCTAACCTGACGATCGAGAATCTCAATTGGTACATCCTCATATGAGAGAATATCTTTCACGGCCACACTCTCTAATGGCACTATGGAAGCTGGATCACTCACACACTTCTTCAAAAGAGAAATGTGAAAGACTGGATGCATTGCTGCTAAGTCTGCTGGCAACTCTAACTCATAAGCCACTTTACCAATCCTTTTCAAGATCCGGTAAGGGCCTACATATCTGGGACTGAGCTTCCCTTTCTTGCCAAATCTCATCACCCCCCTTCATAGGTGACACTTTCAGGAAAACCCAATCATCAACTTGGAACTATAGTTCCCTTCTTCTCACATCTGCATAAGATTTCTGGTGACTCTGGGCAGTCTGAAGTCTATCTCTAATGAGTTGCACTTTCTCCATAGTATCAAGGACTAAATCTGGTCTTATCAAGGCTTCTTCACTTACTTCAAACCAACCAACTGGAGATCTACATCTATGCCCATACAATGCCTCATAAGGGGCCATCTGAATGCTGGAATGGTAACTATTGTTGTAGGCAAACTCAATAAGAGGAAGGTGATCATCCCAACTGCCCTTGAAGTCGATCACACAAACTCTCAACATGTCCTCTAAGGTCTGAATGGTACGCTCTGCCTGACCATCCGTCTGTGGATGAAATGATGTGCTAAGGTTAGCCTGAGTACCAAGACCCTTCTGAAATGACTTCCAAAAATGAGAGGTAAACTAAGGACCTCTATCTGAGATGATAGACAAAGAAACCCCATGCAACCTCACAATCTCATTAATGTAAATCTTGGCGTAATCCTCCGCCGAATCTGTAGTCTTGACCGCCAAAAAATGAGAAGACTTAGTAACCCTATCAACAATCCCAAATGGAGTCATGTTGTCTGCGAGTACGAGGTAAACCTGTGATGAAGTCCATGTTGATCATTTCCCACTTCCAAGTAGAAATGTCAATTGACTTGCCGGCAATTAGGGAACTTAGCCACAAAATCTACAATATCTCTTTTCATACCATTCCACCAATAGACTTTCCGCAGATTGCAGTACATCTTAGTGGCACCTGGATGAATAGAATATCTGGAATTGTGGGCTTCTGCGAGAATATGTTGTCTCAATTCACCCACATCAGGAACACACAATCTACCCTGATAGCGAAGTACACCATCTCTCCTTTGGGAGAAAACCTCCACTCTCTAATTGTGGACTGCACCCTTAAGCTCAAGCAAGATTGGATCACTATCTTGCTTTTCCTTAACTTCCACTACCAAAGAAGATTCTGCCCCATTCTGAACCGTTACACCACCATCTGATATGATCATAAGGAGAACTCCTAGGCGAGCAAGTCTATGAACATCCCTTGCTAGCTCATTTCTTTCTTCCTCAACATGTGCTACACTACCCATGGATAATCTGCTAATATTTTCGCTTTACCCGGATGGTAATGCACGTTCATAACATAATCTTTGAGGAACTCAAGCCACCTTCTCTAGCGAAGATTCAACTCTTTCTGGTTGAATACATACTGGAGGCTCTTATGGTCTGTGAACACATCTACATGAACACCATACAAGTAGTGTCTCCAAATATTGAGTGCAAACACCACTGCTACAAGCTCGAGGTCATGAGTCGGATGATTCTTCTCATGTACCTTAAGATGTCTAGAAGCATAAACTATAACCTTACCTCATTACATCAACACACAACCTAGGCCGACCCTAGATGCATCACAATAGATCACATAACCATCTGAACCCTCTGGTAGAGTCAAGACAGGAGTTGTAGTCAACCTAGTTTTCAATTCTGTGAAGCTTTCCTCACAATCATCTGACCACTGGAACTTAACCTTTTTCTGAGTCAACCTAGTCAATGGTGAGGCTATGGATGAAAATCCTTCAACAAACCTTCTATAATAGCCCGCTAAACCCAAGAAACTTTTGATATCTATAGCAGAGGTAGGTCTGGGCCATTATTTCACTGCTTCTATCTTCTGGGAATCTACTTGAATTCCTTCACTAGACACAATATGCCCAAGGAAAGCAACTGATTGTAACCAAAACTTACACTTGTTAAATTTTGCAAATAACTAGCGATCTTTGAGAGTTTGCAGAACAACTCTCAAATGACTAGCATGTTCTTCCTCATTCCTAGAGTAAATAAGGATATCATCAATAAAGACGATAACAAACAAGTCTAAGTACTACTTGAACACTCTGTTCATCAAATCCATGAAAGTTGCAGGAGCATTGGTTAGTCCAAATGACATAACTACAAATTCGTAATAACCATACCAAGTTCTGAAGGCTATCTTTGGAATGTCACTATCTTTGACTCTAAGCTGATGATAACTTGATCTGGGGTCTATCTTTGAGAAGTGACTAGCACCCTGAAGTTGGTCGAACAAGTCATCAATCCTGGGGATAGGGTACTTATTCTTGATTGTGACCTTGTTCAATTGCCTATAGTCAATGCACATTCTGAGAGAACTATCTTTATTCTTCACGAACAACACTGGTGCACTCCATGACGAAATACTATATCTGATGAAGCACTTATCTAGAAGGTTTTTCAACTGGTCTTTCAATTCCTTAAGCTCACCTGGAGCCATTCTGTAAGGAAAAATAGAGATAGGCTGGGTATCTGGAAGGAGATCAATTCCAAAGTCAATTTCCCTTTAGGGAGGAACTCCGGGAAGA
Source organism: Solanum gracilifrons (assembly GCA_029582605.1). Classification (NCBI taxonomy): domain Eukaryota; kingdom Viridiplantae; phylum Streptophyta; class Magnoliopsida; order Solanales; family Solanaceae; genus Solanum; species Solanum gracilifrons. Next base: position 869 of record JAJOOH010029243.1, on the reverse strand, counting down.
TCATCTAGAAACACTTCTGGAAACTCATTGACTACAGGGACTGACTCAAGAGTTGGGGATTCAGAACTAGAATCCTTAACCCGAACTAGATGATAGAGATAATCCTTAGAGATCATCTTTCTGGCCTTAAGGTAAGAAATGAATCGACCCATAGGCGCTAAGCTACTACGCTTCCATTCTAGGATTGGTTCATCTGGAAACTGAAAACGAATAATCCTAGTTCTACAATCAACTGAGGCATAACAAGAATGTAACCAATCCATGCCTAGAATGATATCGAAGTCTACCATTTCTAACTCTACAAGATCTGTTGAGATGACTTTCTGAGAGACTGTGACAGGGCAATTTCTGTATACCCGTCTAGCTATAACTGGGTCACCGACTGGAGTAGAGATTGAGAAAGGTTCTGAAAGATTTTTTGGGCTAACACTGAATTAGACTGTTATATAAGGAGTTACAAAAAACAAAGTAGCCCCTAGATCTAATAAAGCATAAACACCACGGTCAAAGACTCGTAACGTACCAGTGACTACATCAGGAGAATCTTCCTGATATTGACAAGCCTGAAGAGCATAGAGCCTATTTTGGCATGGTCCGCCATTAGTACCAGAAGAGTTACCTTGCTGAGTCAGGCGACATGCTGGTGCTGCTGAAGTTGTAGACTAAGCTCTACCATTATTTCCTCTTTGACCTTGTCTAGAAGGACAATCCTTCAATCTATGACCAGACTGACCATACCCAAAGCATCCTTCCTTACCTGCAAGGCACTCACCGGATGGTTCTTACTACATTTTGGGCAAGTTGGGTAGGTTTTGGTGCCTGAAACACTACCTTGAGACTTAGAGCCTGACGCCCTACCTTTCTGATCA
>JAJOOH010029239.1:0-12782 GCA_029582605.1 Solanum gracilifrons | reverse complement strand
CATATCATAAAAAAGTTTGATAAAGCAAAATTCTAACATAGTCTCAATAATCCATCTAAACATTAAAAGGAGTGGTTGGGAAGTAATCCATACATCAAATTTCAATAAGCCATCTAAACATTAAAAGGAGTGGTTAGGATGTAATCTATACATCATCCAAAACAAGTATAAAACATAAAGCAAGCAAATGTGTCTCGGTTCTTAGAAAATGAGGATTAACCAATTCTTGATTCTGGTAGAATGATCAACTCGCCACGAGCGTGACAAGTAGGAGAATTGACCCTACATTAGTGAAACAATGTAGAAAAAAGTATGTGTTATTACATACAATGTATTAAGTATGGGGTAATATGGATAAATAAACATGATGACATAGATAGCTTAAACATGTCTTGCATGACAAACATTTGAACATTTGGAAGCTTTAAGTAACAACATATAACTCATAATATATGGTCAACACATTTAAAATAAGAGACATAAGAAAGTTTTGAAGAAACATACTCATTTATTGGGATATTAGCTTTAACCGACAAAAAGACCATGAGAGCTATATCATGGAATCTTGTATATCCCTCATACTGAAAGAATATGTTATACTTACCAAGGTAGCTGTAACATCCCACCTTAGAAAGAGTTAAATTTAGAAAGAACTAATTTGGAAAGAGCTAATTTGAGATTTGTTCAAGTTAAGCTTAAGTTGTGAAGTTTGGGTCAACATCAAATGACCATAACTTTCGGTAGAAGATAGGTTAGGTGGCCCATAAGATATCAAATGAAAGTTTTTGGAATCCTCTTTCCAACTCCACCAAATTTTCTAAATTTCAAGTTCGGATGAGGGAAATAAGCCCATTTGAAGACATCCTGTCCAGTTAAGGAAATTTACCCGAATTAATGATGGGTATTTTGGTCTTTTCCTTATCCCATCAGCTTTAAAAGTTTTTAGTAATATATTAGGGGTCTAAACTGACTTGGGTCAGTTTTCACAATCCTAAATATGCTTATGGTTTTTGAGAGGAATTCAAGAGGATAAAAGAGGAGAGGTTAAAGGCATTCATCAAGATTCTTGAGAATTGTCAAGGAATTTCACCAAGGATTTGATCCCTAAGAGGTGTGTAAGCTTCCATAGTGAACGGTTCTTTCACCCACACACCAATCATGATTTACATTACCGAATTCATCCATAAGAATTGAGTAATTTAAGTTCCTGATGAGTGTTCTTGAAGTGTTGCTCTTCATTCTTAAATATTGATGTTTAATTGAGTTTTTGAGCCGATGATCTTGTTAATGAGAATTTTTCTTGAGGATTTTTTAGTAGATTCTCATGTAATTAAGTTGGGTAAAAGAATCTAAGAGGGTTTAGAATAAATCATTCGATTCTAGGTGAATTAGGGTCAGAAAATGAGAAATAAAATTTGTCGTAAATTCTGGGTAAGGGCTGGCGCGTCGTGCCAGCAATGTGCCAGGGTCACCTGCCCCCATCCTTTTTCAATCGTTTGACCCGTCTGAGTTCTTTTAAAGTGTACCTTTACTACTTTCAAATACTAACTACTCTATACTACATCTAAACATTGAGAGATCCTTCATAACATGAATCATAACCCTTGAATTCATAATTCAAATTTAAGGTAGAGTTAAGAGTAAAGTCTTGAGATTTCTTTCGAGTCATTTTGAGAAATCTTTTACAATCATTTAGAACTTATTTTAAGACTTGAGTACGTCAGCATGAGGATGAGGATGAGGATGAGGAGAGTTGAGTTTCATTTTTTAAAATGAATATATGGGAACTAAGTATTCCCAAGAGTAATGTGTTTACATTTAAACTGAGAGGAAACATCGATTTCCAAATAAGTTCATGAGGAGTTTTTTAGTATAATCTCTTTTAAGAGAACCTTTTGAGTAATAATCTCAAAGCTTGAGAATGAGTAAATGTTTTTAAACATATGAGCTAAGTTATATTATTGGGAGTAGTATTGAGCACATATATGGGGATGAGTTCATACAACTCAAAGTTCTCATAAACCATGTAGCCAACATGGGTAGAAAGGGTCATACTTTTTAGATAATTCCTTATTACTTTCTAAGCATAGATTAGTGGATCCACTTAGTTGAGGATATCGTATACTCCGTAAAGGTATAGGACAGTTTTGGCAGCGTAGGCAAGACGATTTATCATCACGTAGCTCAGAGTGATGGTTGTCTGTTAGAGAATCTCCCAAACTGAGTTATTTTGTATCTTTACATACAAACTGAATTATTATTGTATATTTAAATACATCGAGTCTTTTTCTACTGTTTTAAATGCTTTATATAAATTGTATCTTCATTGTTGTTTTATACTGTATTGAGTTGAGTATCCATGAGTTGAGGTGAGTATGTTTCCTTGTTTCCAAATTCAATCTTTTTTGTTATGTTCAGTGTATGTTCTTACATTCTCATACATTCAATGTACTGATGCCATTTGGCCTGCATCATTTAATGATGCAGATAGAGAAGATCAAGGTCATCAACAGGCGCTTTGTTGATACTATAGCAATTCGAATTAGCTTTAGTGAGCCTCCTTGCCTCCAGAGGATCCCTTATTTATTTCTATTATTTTAGTTTTGTTAGGATGATCATGGGTCTTGTCCCGACATCCCTCGTAGTATTAGCGGCTTAATAGATTGATAGTAGAGTTTGAGAAGTCTTTTCATTTCCTTGTTAAATGTTTTAATGACTAGAGTAGCCTATTTCAGGCTAGTTGAATATTTATTATATTCTATGTTATTCATTTGAGACATTTAACTTAAAGCTTTACATTTAAGTTCATCTTATGTTGAGTAAGTCTTCCACTGAGAGTTGAGCCAGGCCAAGCATTCGCTTGGGGCCAGCAATGGTTCTCGACTGTCGACCACATCTAGAGTGTAGGCTCGGGGCATGGCAAACTTGGTATCAGAGCACAGAGTTCAAGATTCCTAGGGTGTCTATGAAGTCATGTCTATAGTGTCTTAGTTATCGGTGTGAATCATGCCACATCTATAATTAGAAGGCTACGACATTTAGGAACTACCTCACTTATTTCATATTCTCGTGCGATAGAGTTCAACTCTATAAAGTTTCTTTCTAATTCGTGCTTGCGCGTATCTTTCAGATCATGCCTCCATGAAGAGTGTTTTTAGGTCGTCCTGCTAGGAGGAAAGTTGATTCTCAGGATCAAGGGGTCCCCAATGCACCAGAAGAGCAACCCCAAGGATAGGTTACTAATGTTGAGTTCTAGGATACTATCCGAATGTTGAGTCAAGTTGTGACCAACCCAGCTAGGCAACAGAGAGGAGTTTGACAGGATGTTGCTGATACATCCAGAATCTCTGAGTTATTAAGGATAAATCCTCCTGATTTCACTGGTTCAAGTGTCACTGAGGATCCAGAAACTTTGTGGAAGAGTTGTAGAAATTGTTTGAGGTAATGCATGTTGCAGATGTTGAGCATGTCAAATTAGTTACATACCAATTGAAGGGTGTTGCTAGAGTTTGGTACGACCAATGGAAGAAGGGTAGAGATGAGGGTTCATTAATTGTGAGTTGGGTTGTGTTCGAAGAGGACTTTATGGGGTGTTTCTTTTCCCGTAAGTTGAGGGAGGCAAAAGTAAGAGAATTCCTTAACTTGAAGCAGGAATCCATGAGTGTGCATGAGTACAGCCTCAAGTTCACTCAAATTTCCCTTTATGATCAGGAGATGGTTGCTGATACGAGGAGCAGAATGAGCTTGTTTATGCCTAGGTTGTCTCATCTTTCAAGCAAAGAGGGTAAGGTTGCGATGTTGATAGGGGAATAGACATAGCAAGGCTGATGATCCATGTGCAACTGCTGGAGGAGGATAAGTTGAGAGATAGAGAAGAGTTTCGGAACAAAAAGGCAAAAACAATAGGAAATGAGTCCGAGCAACAAAATAGTAATGCAAACCGGTAAGCCTTTCAACAAAAGCCAAATAGACCTACTCCATCATCTGATAGTGCACTTGCACCGAAGAACATAGGTGAGTTTAGACATTAGAATTTGTAGAACTTCAAAACTAGACCTGCGCAATCTCAAGGTAGTGCGGCACAATGAGGTAATTGGACTCTTACATGTGCTAAGTATGGTAAGAACCACCCAAGAGTGTATCATGATGGCTTCACTGGTTGTTTCAAGTGTGGTCAGATAGGTCAGTTCATGAGAGAGTGCCCTAAGAACAAGCAAGAAAATGGTAATGGGGGCAATAGAACCCAATCTTCTTTAACGGCTCCACCAGACAGAGTTGCACCTAGAGGATCCACTTCAGGGACAGGCAGAGTAGAAAACCGTCTGTATGCTATCACCAGTCGGGAAGACCAAGAAAATTTGCCAGATGTTGTCACTGGTATGATCAAATTCTTTACTTTTGATGTAAATGCATTTATAGATCCAAGTGTGAGTCTATCTTTTGTGACTCCATATGTTTCTATTAGGTTCGTTATTATTCTCAAACAACTTCTTGATCCCTTCAGTGTGTCTACACCTATTGGTAAGTCTATTCTAGCTGAGAGAGTTTATCATGATGGTACCATTTCTGTCAATCACAAGGACATCATTGTTGACTTAGTTGAGCTATATATGGTGGACTTTGATGTTATTCTAAGTATGGACCGGTTAATTTCATGCTTTTTATGCCTCAGTCGATTGTAGAACTTGAGTAGTTAAGTTTCAGTTTCCTAATGAGCCTGTTATAGAGTGGTGGAGTAGTTCAGCAGTGCCTAAGGGTCGTTTTATTTCGTACCTTAAAGTGAGGAAGTTAGTTTCAAAGGGGTGCATATATCACTTGGTTCGAGTTAATGACTCTAGTGTTGAGACACCACCTATTCAGTCAGTTCCAATTGTGAGTGAGTTTGCCGAGGTCTTTCCAGATGATTTTCCCAGAGTCCCTCCTAAGAGAGAAATAAACTTATGTATAGATATTCTTCCTGATACTCATCCTATATCTATTCCTCCATATATAATGGGTGCCGCGAAGTTAAAAGAGTTAAATATCCGTTGAAAGACCTTCTTTATAAAGGTTTCATTTGACCAAGTGTCTCACTGTGGGGCGCTCCAATCTTATTTATGAGGAAGAAAGATGGTTCTCTTAGGATGTGTATTGATTACCTCCAATTGGACAAGGTTACTATAAAGAATAAGTATCCCCTTCCGAGAATTGATGATCTTTTTTATAAATATCAGGGTGCCACTTGTTTTTCTAAGAGAGACCTCAAATCGGACTATCATCAGTTCAGAGTAAGAGAGACTGATATTCCAAAGACTGCTTTCAGGACCCGTTATGGTCATTATGAGTTTCTAGTCATGTCATTTGATTTGTTTAATGCTCTTGCAACGTTCATGGATCTTATGAAAAGAGTTTTTAAGCCTTATCTTGATATGTTTGTTATCGTATTCATTGATGAAATTCTAATTTATTCGATAAATAAAGAGGATCATGCCAGTCATCTCAGAGTAGTTCTCCAAACTCTCAAAGATAGAGATTTGTATGCCAAATTTTCCAAGTTTGAGTTTTGTCTTGAGTCAGTGGCGTTCTTAGGCCACATTGTTTCTGGTGATGGGATTCAAGTTGACACTCAGAAGATTGATACGGTGCAGAAATGGCGTAAACCCACATCTCCAACAGATATTAGAAGTTTCTTGGGATTGGCTGGTTATTATAGAAGGTTTGTCGAGGGGTTTCATCTATTTCATCCCCTTTGACAAAGTTGACTCAGAAGACAACAAAGTTTCAATGGTCTGAAGCTTGTGACAAAGGCTTTGAGGATTTGAAAACATGATTGACTACTCCCAGTGTTGACCTTACCAAAAGGTACACAAGATTTTATCGCGTATTCTGATGCTTCCAGAGTTGGACTGGGTTGTGTATTGATGCAGAATGGCAAAGTTATAGCTTATGCCTCCAGACAGATTAAGTTTCACGAGAGGAAATACCTAACTCGTGATCTAGAGTTGGCTGATGTAGTGTTTGGTTTGAAAATATGGTGTCACTATCTCTATGGTGTTCATGGTTATGTGTTCACCAATCATAAGAGTCTTCAGTATGTATTCAGTTAGAAAGAGCTTAATCTCATACAGAGGAGGTGGTTGGATTTACTCAAAGATTATGACATCAGTATTCTCTATCACCCAGGTAAGGCAAACGTTATTGTTGATGCTTTGAGCAGGTTGTCTATGGGTAGTACTTCCCATGTTGAAAAAGGTAAGAAAGAATTAGCCAAAGACATGCACCGACTTTCACGATTGGGAGTCCTATTAATGGATTCCAATGAATGAGGAGTAGTGGTGATGAATGGGGCTGAATCATCACTAGTATCCGAAGTGAAAGAGAAACAAGATCAAGATCTTATTTTTCTTGAAGTGAAGGCAAAGGTTCATAAGCAAAAAGTGATGGCTTTTGAACAAGGAAGAGATGGTGTATTGAGATATCACGGTAGATTGTGTGTACCAAAGGTGGATGAAATCCAAGAGAGGATCATGGAGGAAGGTCATAGCACCAGATATTCTATCCATCCTGGTTCCACAAAGATGAATCGCGACTTGAGAGAAGTATTTTGGTGGAGTAGTATGAAGAGGTGTATTGCAGAGTTCATTGCTAAGTGCCCAAATTGCCAACAAGTCAAGGTATAGTACCAAATTCCCGGTGGTATGGCTCATAATATAGAAATTTCGGAATGGAAGTGGGAGATGATCAATATGCATTTCATTACCGGTTTGGCACTGTCTCACAGGAACCATGATTCGATTTAGGTGATTGTAGACCAGATGACTAAATCAGCCCATTTCTTATCGGTAAAAACTACACTTTCAGCAAAAGATTATGCCAAGTTATATATCCAAGAGGTAGTTAAACTTCATGGAGCTCCGGTGTCTATCATTTCAGATAGGGGTATGCAATTCACCGCACAATTTTGGAAGTCTTTCCAAAAAGGCTTAGGTTCGAAGGTAAATTTGAGTACTGCTTTCCATCCTCAGACGGATGGTCAAGCATAGAACATAATTAGACTTTAGAGGATATATTGAGGGTGTGTGTGATCAATTTCAAGGGTAATTGGGATGATCATTTACCTCTCATTAATTTTTCTTACAACAACAGTTATCACTATAGCATACAGATGGCTCCTTATGAGGCTCTTTATGGGAGAAGATGTAGATCTCCTATTGGATGGTTTGAGGTTGGTGAGGCTGGGTTGATAGGACCATACTTGGTTAATAAAGTTATGGATAAGTGAAGACTATTCAAAAAGGGTTGAAAACAGCGCAGAGTTGTCAGAAATCCTATACAGATGTTAGGAGAAGAGACTTGGAGTTTGAGGTAGACGATTTGGGTTTATTTGAAGGTTTCACCCATGAAATGTGTTATAAGGTTTGGCAAGAAGGGGAAGCTCAGTCCCCGGTGTATTTGTCACGACCCAGGGGTACCCCCTAGATGTAACATGGCGTATAGAACCCTGAAGAACTCCATACAAGACACTTAGCACTCATAACATAAGAAATATTACAATAAGAGAAACAATAAACCAAAACATTTTATAGAAGAAAAGCGGAAGTCTAAAACACTTGTCTCATCATAGCCATCTAATACAATATAATAAAATTAGGCCAAGCCCATACATCATATCCAAAAGAGAAAATACATGAAAGAAAGTGAATCAATAAACTCCGTCCTTGAAGCATGAGGACTCACCAAATCTCAGAAATCTCAAACTCAACCACTAGCCACGAAACTAATGATCCTGACGGACCCTACATTTAGGGAAATATAGGAAAGGGTATGTGTTAGTACAAAACAATGTACCAAGTATGATAGCCATGCATAAAATATTTAAATCATGGTAAAAGGGAAATTTCATTTCATGACATGCAATTAACCAAGCTAAAATATGATATAAAAGAGTTAGAAAACATAAGTCATAAAATCTTGGTCAATGCAAGCTAAATTCTTCTTTTAAACCTTTGAACTCATATGCAATACTTCTTGAAGTAACTTTAGTTCATTATTAATGTGGGGAATTAGCCTTAACCGGCATAGAGACTATGTGAGCTATAACATGATCCTCCGGTGTCTCCTACACCGAAAAGGGTTGTCCTACTTGCCAAGGTAGAACCATGAACTTCTATCTTAAGTGGATCCACTAGCTAATCAACCTATGGGGTTAACATAGTTAAGGGATAAGGAGATTGCTACTAGAAACCCGGCCTCTACTAACGGGAGAGCTTCATCTCATGAGATTGCTACTAAAAACCCGGCCTCTACTAACGGGAGAGCTTCTATCTCATTATCAATATTTTCTTGGTGTTAAGCATAAATCCCACATAATAGTAATTTCTTACTTGACCTCATTATTCATGGAAAAGTGTCCTTGGACAACTAATCCAAGCTAGTTTCATTTAGATATCTCCTTAGTCTTTGACTAAACTAGGTGAGAAAGCCTAATTTCAACCAAAGAATCATTTCTATGTGAGAAAACCTTTCACATCATGCTAGTATGTGTATATGAGAATATCCTTTCACAACACAACATCGTCATTGGTACTTTACTCTCAACACACCTTTAAAACATTTGCACATATTTAATAAGAAAATGCATAAGTCCATTATTTATCTCTTGAGGTTCAAAATCCACTTTCAATCATCAATACTTAGAAAACATGGGTTATCTATGAATTTCATCATAACTACATGTCAAGCTTGAAATACATGCTTGATTTCATAAAACTCTTGTTTTATACTCAAAATACCACATCATATGATTCATAACTTGTAAACATGGGGATTACATGGGTTCATGGGTAAATCATCATATTTCATCAATTCATGCATAAGAGATCATAATTCAATCATTTAAATCAACAATGAAAAGTACCCATGATAATTGTAGAAAACCCTAACTCAATTGGGGAATTCTACCTTTTGAAATAAAGGAATTTGGGAACTCAATGAATGAAAGGAATCCATGGATGAAAACTATCATACCTTGAATCCAGATGATAGCCTTCAATGAGGAATTGTAACCTTGACTTGAAACCCTAGGTTGAATCTTCTTCTTCTTCAAGTCCTAGAGAGAGAAACATTTTGGAGAGGACAATTGATCTTCTTTTGTGAATTTGGAAGAATGAAGTGAATGGGCTAAATTGGGGATTGAAAATACTTATATAAAAGTCTTAGTGAATTGTAAAAAGACATAGTATAGGAACTAATTAATTAGGAAAAGACTCAACTACCCCTGAAAAATAACTGCCAGCTGACCACCAACGGACCCCTGTCGACGAACCGTGGTCTGACCTACGGTCCGTTCTGGTGGACCATCGTTGGTCATCAGAAACTAGTTTTTGGGCCAGTGAACTGATGAGTCCACAAGTTGAACTCATTTAGGTATATATTTTAATAGAAATGGTGTCCTCAAATGCTTATTTTATCTCAGTATCTTATGAAAACCCTTAAATTTTAGGTATTTGAAGTTTTAAGGAAAGCATGGACACTACGTCGCAAAAAGGAACGAAAAGGCTGAAAAGAATGAAGAAATGAAGGCCTAAGGATCACCGAGTCTACTTGGTGAGTCTCCGAAAGGTCTTACTTCGCCTTTTGTTTTAGTATGCTGAGCCCTGCAGGAAAGGATCAAGTTGGCGGAAAAAGAAAGCAGTCGGCGCATCGCTGAGAAGTTCCGCGAAGCAGTACCATGTCACCCAATAACCCAGAGCACGACAATGTTGAGGGCTGGTGCAAAACGGCGATGAACTACACCAAACGGTGAATCACCAAGTTGATCGGCGATTCCGACTAACGATGCCGAATGATCCGCTACAGCACAAATTTATAAAAACTATAAATACTAGTTAGAGTTTTAGTTTTAGTGTGGAACAATTATTATAATTTTCACTTACAGTCGAACAATTGTGATGGTTTTCATATAGAATAGTACTTTTTCATATTTTTGCTCTATGTTTGAGAGGGTTTTGAAGACTTGAAGAAGAAAAGGGTTTCATCTCCAAGGATTTGGACTTGGGTCTATTGATTTCTTCATTCTTGGCCTGTAACAAGACTAAAATCTTCATACTCATTTGAATGCAAGCTCATTTAGGTATAAATTTCTATCTCTTGATGTGTGGCTAAAAACCCCAATTCTTAGGGTGTGATTTAGCGAATATGGGTTAAGATAATTATTGGGTCTTGCTTGTTGATAGTCTATTCGTAGTTTAAATGTGATTTCGTTTAGTAGTTCTGGATGAATTTAAAGAATTTGTAGTTGCAAATACAAGTTTATTTATGTATTTTCGGCTTTCGAGAGAGAGAGATCATAAAACTAAGACCACTAGATTGATGGTCAGTGTGAGTGGGTCGACATAAGGTTCAGCTCGAGAAAGTGAACCCTAGTCCCATGTGCACGCTCTCAGCTTGAGAGAGTGAGTGGGTTAAGGCGTAGGTTGGTCTTTATGCAGCAAGTGGGTGTCCGAGAGGAACGCATTTGAAACGGGGTAAGTTGCTTGAGAGAGAGATTATCCCCCCTTAAAGCATAGCCTACTCACAAATACTCTACGAATCTTCTAGCGAAAGCATGTACCCAATAATCTAGCTTAACCCGTATAGCTATCACATCCCAAGGATCCCTTTTGATTACTTAGAAACCCTGGTTATTTTGTTGTTTTTGCCTTACTTGGGACAACCACCGCCCCTCCCCAATTGTTAATTGACACTCTTGTGTCCCCCTTTAATTTACAATGTTTCTAATCGTCAATGTCTTTAGGTACGACTAGTTAGAACAAAATTTTATTTTTCTATTAATTCTCAAAACCACTCTCTTGGGACGATCCCAACCCTTGGTTGGGTTACTAAACTATTGTACGATCATAAACACTTGCATCGGAAGTTGTGTCTTGATTACACAAACTTCAAAATGGCATCGCTGCCGGGGAGTGGTGTTATTTGAGAATTTGTAGATTAGTAGAATTTTTGTTCTTCTTGGTTGTAGTTTACTAACTTAATTTTCAGTTTTGTTTTGAGTGTTTGTGTGTTGCAACAGACATATGAGTGTGTCAAGCAGTACTCGTGAGAAAATGAACTTCCCTCCATTAGAATTAATGATGTTCAGGGATCGTATTCTAACTTTCAAACAATTGGAAGGTGAACAGATTCATGATGAATGGGCAAGGTTTAAATCGCTTTTGATTCGATGCCGCACTCATGAAATTTTCGATATAGTCCTCCTGGATTGCTTCTACAGAAGTCTTGGTCCCGGATACAAAGCATTGGTTGACCGACTCACTCCAGGTGGTATTACACATCAGCCCTATGCGATGGCAGCCCACCTACTTGATCACATGGCTGAAGCAAACCAAGAAGTAGAGAAGGACTTCATACTGGCCGCACTGATGACTCAGATGGATGAGTTGGCCAAAGAGATAGTGGAGATTCAAGTCCAATGCAAAAGAAAGGACAAATACGTTCCCCCTCATGAGCGAAGAAAGCCCAAGGACAATGAGGGTAAACATGTTGAGGAAATGCTCTCAATCATTCTCGACAAGGTAAGTGAGCATGATAGGGTGTTGGAAGAAGTGAAGGAGAACACCAAATTGATGAAACAAATGATTAGTTCTCATTCCAAATCCATTCAGCTGCTCAATAACCTTACGGGTCATGTGATGCCTCATCTCCATCCGACACAAAGCAGGGGGTTGCCAAGTGATGTTTTGGTTAACCCCAAAAGTGAAGTTTAGGTGTTAACACGCGTCGTGCCACGACGTTAACTAAGGAAATGTTTGGGAGGCAACCCAAAACCCTTAAATTCTTTAATCTTGTTTAAGAAACAATGGTGTGTTGAGGTTGTAGGTTTGAATTTGGAAAGTGTTGATAGATGCAGGTTGGAGAAATAAGGATCCAGTTGGCAAATCGCGGAATTGGTTGACGATCTCGCTAGTGTCCGCCGTTTGGACCTCCATTTAAACTGGAATCCCTGTAAAACTCGGCAAGATACGAGACCATTCGGCGAATCACCGATTAGATCGGTGAAGTGCGACTAATGTCGCCGAATGGGCGCGAACTAGACGGTTTATAATGGTCAAAAGTCCTAGAATTTTATAATCCTTCACTTTCCCTTCACTTTTAATCTTCACAAACTCACACCAAGGTAGTATTTCCAATATTCTTATATTCCACTAGTATTTTGGTTGGTTGATTTGTGCTCGGAGTTGGATTTCTTTGCCGCCTAGCTTTTCAATCACATTTTAATCGGCACAGAAGGTTAGTTCTCCAAACCCCGAGTTTTCCTTCAAATAGTTTGTACCATTTTGAAATGATCGTATCTTATTGATGTGTCCTGGGCCTCTCTGCTAGAATTAGAATGTTTACATGCCTATTTTAACTTGGAAACCTTCCCCGTAATGTGTGATTGTCAAAGGCCGGTGGCTTTTGTGCTTTTTAATGAGTTTGATTGTGATTGCGAGTGGTTAAATTGATTGGGTGAAGTCTGAGTAGACCACAATTGTGCTAAATGTCGAAAATTTGCTCAATGACAGTGCGGGTGACACCGCTCTTTAGAGCAAATATCATCAAATGGCCAAATACGGCAAATCCGGGAAAAGTCTGAGTATTCCAGGGTGATGGCTAGTATGGGTCTTGTTTGAATTTCGTTAGTGCATACTTAGATGTTGTTTTCGGGGTTTGCAGGATTGAATTGGAGAAGGTAGATTGAAAATGGGCACGATGGGCCATTTGGCAAGTTGTGTCGAGCTCGCCGAATCATTCGACGGTTCGCC
>JAJOOH010029237.1:0-10589 GCA_029582605.1 Solanum gracilifrons | reverse complement strand
ATTTTTTCTTTGGTGGGGGGTGGTGGTGGTGGTTGGGGGAGGGTAGGGGGCTAGTTGGGGGGGGGGGAGTTGTGGTAGGTGCGGGTTAAAGAAAATAAAAAATTGAATTTTTTTTTTTTGAAAAAAACAAACTTTTGAATCGAAAAATTTAAAATTTGAACTATTTTTGATAAATAAAATTTTAAGTTGTGATTTTTTTTTTTTGGTTGGGGGGAAGAGTTGGTTTGGGGGTAGGGGATGGGGTAGGGATAAAATAAATTGATTTTTTTAAAAAAAAATTTAAAGTTGGAGGAGAATTTTGGAAAATGTTTTCCTTAATTTTTGAAGGAAAGTCATTTTCCTTAAATTTGCGGAAAATGAGTTGATTTGGAAAATATTTTCCAAACATTTAAGGTCAACCAAACATGAGAAAATTGGAAAATATTTTCCAGAAAAGGTTTTCCTTCATACCAAACACACCCGTTGTCCTCACTATAAATAGATGGTCCTTAATCTTTGTCATTTCACAAAATTAATGTATAAATGACACTATTCTTTCTATTTTACCCTTGATAGCTAGTAGCGTTGAAACTATGAATTTGACCGATATAAGAAAACGAAATGATTAATTCATGTTCATTGGCCAATATTAAGAATCAAAATAAATTAACTTATGTTCATTTATTGAAAACTTGACTTCAAGAAAATACTAAATAAAGGTACAATGGTAAACTTACATAGTCTCATAAGGGATGTGAAATCTAAAATGATGACATATAAATAGAAATGGAGGGAGTAATAAATTCTAGCCCAAACTTAATTATTTCTTCTGAATGTTGAAAACGATTTTGCACAACTCTATTCCTTTCATTTCGAGTTGTTTCCAATATAGAATTCCTAATTTTCTTTGGGCGTGATGTAAAGTTCATGTATGTTCTGAACAAAATATATATCCATCATCCTGGTCAACAAATTGTGTATCTTCAGGAGCAGGTGTGGTAATGTTTTCAACAGTTATATCATCATCAGTGAATTCACTTTGAAAATTCTCGACATTATTAATTTTACACTCATTCCTACCATCAACGATTGTACAGGAAACTTGTTCGTCTGATACTGAGAGTCTTTTGGGTGTGCCTATTATATTATTAATATTCTTAAGTTAGAAAAATAAATAACATAAATTTAAACTATATCTAGAAGAAAATAATATATATATCTAACTCACTGCAAGGTATTTTTAACGACCAGGTTCCGTCGTTATAGAAAATACAACGGGGAAAAATTCTGGGCCGAAAATCTTTTTCGTAGTAACTTGAAATTTCCCAGCCTAGTCCAAATTTGGACAAAATCGGAATCATTAAGGTGTAGGGAAATCTGATTATAATCGGGTAATTTAATTATGATTTTGATTACATGAGTAGATAGATAAGTCGTTAAGGAACTCGTACGACTTTACGGAATTGAATTCAGGCGAGTGGAACGCTTGAAATTTATCTTAGCGTGAACATGTAGTTTCTGAGTGTCGTTGGTTGAAGGTGTGTTGTGAAATAGGGGTAATGGAATTATTAAAATAGCTCACTGTTTCGTGCAAGTCACTTTGGCGGTGATTTCTGTCGCCAGGACGGGGCCGCTGTAGCGGTGTGAGGACCGTTGTGGCGGACCAGACGCGACTTAAAGTCGTAATTAAACCCCAAAAACGTTTTATTCTGCAATTTTCGAATTTGACAGCTAATGAACGAACCTAGGGTTTTTCTTAACAGTTTTTCACCATTCTTGAGGCTAAAGGTAAGATTTTCACTCTCCGAATCCATTTTTCGATCCATAGAACGTAATCTAATGGGTAATTATCGATGGGGGAGGGTTTTTGATCTGGAATTTATGGTGGAAACAACCCTAATTGGGATATTGGGATCAAGGGTTTGATCTAGGGTTGATAGAATTGTTCCGGGTAATTAGTGATTGTTTATTGATTCCCGTATTGTATTGATTGTTTGTAGACCAAGAACAAGCGGAACGAATCCGGAAAGGGAAGAATCAAGTTTCTTAGGGTTTCAAGCTTGTTTCGAGGTAGGTGATGGTTGTGATTCTATAATTGTGTGATGTATGTTTGTTCTTGCTTCATTATGATACATCTATGTATGTGAATGTTGCATTATTGATCACATTAATTGTAAATGAGGATATACGAATGATGATTGCCATGAATCATGACTTGATTGTATGATTATGAGAATGTACTTTGTGATTGTGATTGTGATTGTAGCTTGTGGAATGGATCGGGTGTTGCGTTTCGACGTACTAACTTAGATCGGTTGCCACGTTCCGACATAATCATTGGATCATGTACCACGTTCCGGTATGCTAACTGTTTAGGTTTGGGTTCCATGAGAGGACCAATGAGTTTACATAATTGTGTATCTTGAGAAATGTGAATTGTACCTTATTCGTAATTATTGATAATATTGTATATGTTCGATATATGCATGTGATTATATTGTTGTAATGGCTTATGTATGTTACACTTAGTGGGATAGGCGCGTGATCCTACCAGTACACTGTGGTTGTGTACTGATACTGCACTTGCTCTTTCTTTGTCGAGTATAGGGCATCTTCAGGTGGCTATTGATCGTCGTTCAAATTCAAGGATGAGCCAGTTCTTCCCGGCTGCCATGAGTTCTCTTTCTGTCTATGTCCACATTTCGAACGTAGATTTCCTAGTTGGTTATTAGTTTAATTAGTTTGGGGTTGTAACCCTTCTTGTTTAGACTTTGGTTCATTGTTAGAGTTTTTGTACATTGACTTTCAGGTTCTAAGCGTATTTCTGCATTGTTAGTTGTTAGATCTTTTGGAAGTTTATGGGAACTTCAGTTTTTAGCTATCTAACTTGCTTCCGTAACTTAAATGCTTTAGTTTTTGGATTAGTTGCTTGGTTTGAGTTGCAGTAGTGGTTCTCCCACCGGAGAGTTAGTGTGGGTGCCAATCATGACGGTCTGGATCATGACAGTATTGCTCCAAGACATCATCTTCAACATCAACTTTTCGAGTTTCTTCATTCTACCCAGACTTTTAATGAATTTGTTGCATGAACTATGAAGAAATGAAAAAAAATAAAATGAACTCAATGAGTATTATCCCATGTCCAAACAAAGATACATAGCATATATATCCAAATAACCAAATAGCGATAGAAATGTATGTTTTTATTTTATATGGCGATATACTATTACAAAGATTCATATACATAGAAGTGTAAAAAAATTCCATCTTTTGATTGTAACTATAATATATCTTTTTCCTACTTATAGAGAAGAATTGAGACGGAACAATCAAGATTGAAGCTGTTTTCATCTCTTATACTACTTCAGAAATAATAGATATTTTGGCTTGGAATTAGAGAAATGATTTCTTCTGCTACTATGACTTGCCCTTGTCTGTAGTTAACTGCAGTGTTTCCATTAAAAAAAAAATCATGTCTTAAACATGCTAATCTTATGTGTTCTTTAGAATTAGGGAAGAAAATTGTTCTTGTCTGTTATAACTTGGATGAACTAAGCATTGGTTTAAGCATTGAAGATAATATTGGTGCTATTGAACTATATGCTACCAAAGATTCTGATATTCACTTTTAAATAGGAAGCAACATAACTTTGTGATGTTGAATTTAGCAAGAATTAATGTTGCCCCTTATTTAAATAAGAATGAACAAAATTCCTGAAAGTCATAGTTCAATAATACTTAATCTTCTTTTCAACACTTGAACCAATTAATTATAAGTCCATTCATGTTATAATAATGGATAAGGACTATTATGTTCTATAAATCATTGAGACACATAAGATTTGCATGCTTAAAGTATGAAAAATAATATTATTGAAAACACTTGCAATCAATTGCAGAAAAGTTTAAGTAATAGTAGCAGAAAAGCATTCTTACTATTTTTTAAAGCCAAGATCTCTATTCATAATTTGAAGTTGTACAAAAGATAAAAGTCGCTCAAATATTTCCTCCTCCATCTCAATTCTTCTATTAAGTAGGAAAAAAAAAGGATTATAGTTACTAACAAAAAAATATTTTTTTACACTTCTATGTATATTTAAGTCTTTGTAATATTGCATCTGCATTCTTTCTTAAGAACATAAATCTATGATTAAAAAATATATGCTAAGAGGCACCTTGATCACTGATCACTTCTTCTGAGGATGACAATCTTATAAAGTGGTGGATACTTTAATCATACCCTAACATGTATTATTACTTCTAGGTCCTTAGCAGCTATAATAAAGTAAAGTAACTCAAAAAAGAAAATAATGAGAAATTTCATTAAAACATCACTATGCAAAAAATGAAAGAGAAATAGCTCATAGACTTTCTTTAAATATAATTATTCAAAGAGACTAAATAATAATAATCCTCAGCTTGTAAAAAGATCAATTTTATAGTTTATGAGGAAAACTTATGAATACAATTTAACTTTGTACAGAGGTTCAAGGAGCTCTCCACCCAAATTCTCACTTGCATAGCTTCTAGTTACCATAAGATTAGAACATCAAAGAACTTAGCTTTGCTTCTAAATTCTATTACAAAGTAGTATATCATTGAAATATACAATTCAAAATTTGAAAAAAAAGAATATTACATTAAATGCAAATTTATTATTGGTATGAAAGTTATATTTATCAATCATCTTTCATATGCAATTACGGGCTTTTGTCATATCAATAAACATGAGTACTATCTAGTAATGTATGTGGATAAAAAATGAAATAGTTGAAAAAATCATGGGCTGCTTACAAGGTAAAAAAATAAAATTCAACATATAATGATGGAAAGGAATCAACTTACATAATACTTGGTGGAATCTCATGTCTTCTAGATATAGTAGCCAATCTTTGACACTGATCATATTCTTTCACATGAGCTATAGAGTGTTTGAATTAAGAGGGCCAAAAGAAGTTAGATTGCAATACCTTCTGAGTTGTGTGCTCTCATTTATAAGGACTTGCATGACAACTCTCGAGAACTTGTTTGACCTCATTTTTTGGAGTGCGTCTTCTTACAACTTGATTTACTCCTTGTTTAAACAAGAATGGTTCATCCCAGATGTAAAATTTAGAATCGTGATTCAACTTCTTTCTTTTTTGAGTAGTTGCGCCTGGTGAGAACACTCCACTCGCTAATAGATTTACTATATCAGCACACCACTACACTTGGGATATATCTAAGGCCATCAACTGCTCATTCAAAAACTCTTCACATATTTTTCCCCTTCATTCACATAAGAGAAGTCTTCTAACCTCGAAAGACGATAAACTATTTGATTCTCTCTGTACCTTTCCGGTCTTTGATTTCAAGGTCAAATTCTTGAAGAAGAAATATCCAACAAATGAACCTTGGGTTAGCATCCTTCTTATTGAATAGGTACCTAATAGCTACATGGTCAGTATAAACTATCATTTTGGTACCTACCAAATACGCTATGAACTTGTCGAAGGCAAACACTAGAGCAAGCATCTTCTTCTCAGTCACTTTGTAATAAGTTTGAGCAGAATCTAGGGTCTTGCTAGCATAATATATCGAATGGAACACCTTCTCCCTCCTTTGTCCCACTACTGCACCCACTACTACATCACTTGCATCACACATGAGTTCAAATAATGGTAGCTCCCAATTAGGATCAATCAAGATTGGAGCTTCAATTAAGTTTCGTCTTAGCACCTCAAACGCTTTAACAGAATTTTCTTCAAACTCAAATTTCACCTATTTCTTCGATAGACTGCACATAAGTCTGGCAACTAATTGTTCCTCAACTCTAACCGTTCTTGAATCAGTTAATAGACCTCTTGTATTCATCTCATCTGCAAGTTGCAGGAAACATCCAACATTCATATGTAGTAGCTCATAGCATCCACGAGGATGTCCTTCAATCAAATCTTTGATAAACTCCGCTCCAATTAAAGTACACATTTTGCGAGAAACAAAACACCATGAAGTGATCTTCCTATGCCATCTTATTAATTTGACAAGAAAATGAATTAATTTTAGAACTGTAGTGACATAAGATAGAGAGGAATATTGTTATGATGGACATTTGGAACAAAAATGTAAAGTAATGTGAAAACAAAGAAGATTTAAATAATATTATCATGTACAATTTTAACAAAAAAATCAGCATTTTTCTTATCTGCAAGAAGGTCATCAGTTTGCGTAGTTCATTGATCATCTAAGGCTAATTCCAATATCAAAGGCATTAATTTTTGGAATTCATGTTGTAGCCTTATTTGTTCTTCAGCTATTGTTGTCCATCTATCAATAGATTTGGCCAATAGAATTCTTAATTCTCTTTGGACATGATGTAAAGTTTATGTATGTTCTGAAAAAATTATATATCCATCATCATGGTCAACAAATTGTGGATCTTTAGAAGTAGGTGTGGTAACTCTTTTAGAAACTATGAAGAAATGAACAAAAAAATTAATTCAATGTGTATTATCTCATGTCCGAACAAAGATACAAAAAATATATACCCAAACAATCGAATAGCGATAGTAATGTACGTTTTTTTATATGGCGATACACTATTACAAAGATTCATATTCATAGAAGTGTAAAAAATGCCATCTTTTGGTTGTAATTATAATGTATCTCTTTCCTACTTGTAGAGAAGGGTTGAGATGGAACAAGCATGACTGAAGCGGTTTTTATCTCTTATACTACTTCAGAATAATAGATATTTTGGCTTGAAATTAGTGAAATGATTTTTTCTGCTACTATAACTTGCACTTATCTATAGCTACATGCCAGTGTTTCCAATAACAAATTTTTTCATGTCTTAAACATGCTAATCTTATGTGTTCTTTAGAACTAGGAAAGAAAAGTGTTCTTGTCCGTTATAACAGGGATGAACTAAGCATTTGTTTAAGCATTGAAGAAAATAATTGGTGCTATTGAAATATAGGATACCAAAGATTCTGATCTTCACTTTTAAATAGGAAGCAACATAACTTTGTGAAGCTGAATTTAGAGAGAATTAATGTTGCCTCTTATTTAAATAATAATGAAAATCAAAATTCTTGGAAGTCATAGTTCAATAATACTTAATCGTCTTTTCGAACACTTGAATCAATTAATTATATTTCCATTGATGTTATAATAACAGATAAGGACTACTACGTTCTCTAAATTATAGGGATACATAAGATTTGCATGCTTAAAGTATGAAAAATAATATTATTGGAAACACTTGCAATCAATTGCAGAAAAGTTTAAATAATAGTAGCAGAAAAGCATTCTTACTATTTTTTAAAGCCAAGATCTCTATTCATATTTTGAAGTTGTACGAAAGATAAAAGTCACTCAAATCACTCCTCCTCCATCTCAATACTTCTATTAAGTAGAAAAAAAAGGATTATAGTTACTAACAAAAAAATATTTTTTTACACTTCTATGTATATTTACGTCTTTGTTATATTGCATCTGCATACTTTCTTAAGAACATAAAATTATGATTAAAAAATATATGTTAAGAGGCATTTTGATCACTAGTCACTTCTTATTTCTTGAGTATGACAGTGTTATAAAGTTGTGGTTTTACTTCTAGGTCCTTAGCAGCTATAATAAAGTAAAGTAACTCAAAAAATAAAAAAATGTGAAATTTTCATTAAAATATCACTATGCAAAAAATGGAAGAGAAATTGCTCATAGACTTTCTTTAAATATAATTAATTAACGAGACTAAATAATATTAATCCTCAGCTTGTAAAAAGATCAATTTTATAGTTTATTAGGAAAAATTATGAATAAAATTTAACTTTGTAAAGAGGTTCAAGGAGCTCTCCACCCAAATTCTCACTTGCATAGCTTCTAGTTACCATAAGATTAGCACATCAAAGAACTTAGCTTGCTTCTAAATTCTATTACAAAGTTGTATATCATTGAAATATACGATTCAAAATTTGAAAAAAAAGAATATTAAATTAACTGCAAATTTATTCTTGGTATGAAAGTTATATTTATTATATTTATCAATCATCTTTCATATGCAATTATGGGCTTTTGTCATTTCAATAAACAAGAGTACTATTTAGTAATGTATGTGGCTAATAAATGAAACTATTGAAGTAATCAGGGGATGCTTACAAGGTAAAAAAATAAATTCAACATATAATGATGGAAGGGAATCAAATTACATAATACTTGGCAAACATAACGATAGAATAGGGAAATTTCATATTCACAGATTTTCAGAGCATGGATGCAAAATGAAGGAGATTTATAAAAAGTGACAAATTCAAAAGCTCATATTGAAAAGTATCACTGATAAGGAGATAATGGGGAAGGGAAAGCTTCAATATAAGCTTTTTCACATATACATTATTTACAAATTATATAGGGAAAACAAGAAATGTGAAATGTTATCCAGCCTAGGCTATTTTCAGCTAGCACAAAGGAATCAACAAAATAAGAGGATATGAGTCAGATGGAGACACTTTAACCTGGAAGAAGTTTTAACCACTAGTATGAGGAGGTGGAAAGAAGTTGCCCGTGCACACCATTCAAGCACCACCTTTAAGGTAGCAAAAACAGAAGAAATCAGAGATGAGGGGAAGAATTTTTTTAAAAAAAAAGTAGAAATCACCAACATAATGATTAAGCATCCTTCCCTAAGATAAGATTTAGAAGTAACGTACAAGGAGCATAGTACACTAAATCATAGAACACAACTGCAAAGGCACTTTGGTTAGCTGAAACAGGCATATGAACAAGGAAGTAAGGAAAATAGAGAAGACTTACTCTAATTTAGCTAATACTCAAGGAATCAAGGTGAATAATTCAACAATAATCCATAACATAAGGAGGCAAAACTTCTTGTTATCCTAAAGAGGGAACATCATGAAGGTGAAGAAGGAATAGTGGCTGATTTAGGAAACCCTAGACTTAGGAAATATTTATAGGGATTATTTTTTGGGCTGGAGGTGAAGTAGGTTGTGTCTGTTAGGTTGTTTTATTATGTCTTCATAGAATATTGTTTGGTGGAATCTCATGTCTTCTAGATATAGTAGCTAATTTTTGACACTGATCACATTCTTTCACATAAGCTATAGAGTCTTTGAATAAAGAGAGCCAAAAGAAGATTGCAATACCTTGTGAGTTGTGTGCTCTCCTTTATGAGGACTTGCATGATAACTCTCGAGAACTTGTTTGACCTGATTTTTTGGAGTGCGTCTTCTTACAACTTGATCAACTCCTTGTTTAAAAAACAATGGTTCATCCCAGATGTAAAATATAGAATCATGATTCAACTTTTTTCTTTTTTGAGTAGTTGCGTCTTGTGAGAACACTCCACTCGCTAATAGATTTACTATATCAGCACACCACTTTACTTGGGATATATCTAATGCCATCAACTGCTCATTCAGAAACTCTTCACATATTTTTCCCCTTCATTCACATAAGAGAAGTCTTCTTACCTCGAAAGATGATAAATTATTTGATTCTCTCTGTACCTTTCCGGTCTTTTATTTCAAGGTCTAATTATTGAAGAAGAAATATCAATCAAATGAACCCTGGGTTAGAATCCTTCTTGTTGAATAGGTACCTAATAGCTACATGGTCAGTATAAACTATCATTTTGATACCTACCAAATACGCTATGAACTTGTCGAAGGCAAACACTAGAGAAAGCATCTCTTTCTCAGTAACTTCGTAATAAGCTTGAGCAGAATCTAGGGTCTTGCTAGCATAATATATCGAATGGAACACCTTCTCTTTCCTTTGTCCCACTACAGCACCCACTAATACATCACTTGCATCACACATGAGTTCAAATAATGGTAGCTCCCAATTAGGAGCCATCAATATTGCAGCTTCAATTAAGTTTCGTCTTTAGCACCTCAAACGCTTTAACACAATTTTCATCAAACTCAAATTTTACCTCTATCTTCGATAGACTGCACATAAGTCTGGCAACTAATTGTTCCTCAACTCTAACCGTTCTTGAATCAGTTAATAGACCTCTTGTATTTGTCTCATCTGCAAGTTGCAAGAAACATCCAACATTCATATGTTGTAGCTCATAGCATCCACGAGGATGTCCTTCAATCAAATCTTTGATAAACTCCGCTCCAATTAAAGTACACATTTTGCGAGAAACAAAACACCATGAAGTGATCTTCCTATGCTATCTTATTAATTTGACAAGAAAATGAATTAATTTTAGAACTGTAGTGACATAAGATAGAGAGGAATATTGTTATGATGGACATTTGGAACAAAAATGTAACGTAATGTGAAAACAAAGAAGATTTAAATAATATTATCATGTACAATTTCAACAAAAAAATCAACACTTTTCTTATCTGCATGAAGGTCATTAGTTTGCGTAGTTCATTCATCAACGAAGTCTAATTCCAATATCAAAGGCATTAATTTTTGGAATTCATGCGGTAGCCTTATTTGTTTTTCAACTATTGTTGTCCATCTATCAATAGATTTGGCCAATAGAATTCTTATTTCTCTTTGGACATGATGTAAAGTTCATGTATGTTCTGAAAAAATTATATATCCATCATCATGGTCAACAAATTGTGGATCTTTAGAAGCAGGTGTGG
>JAJOOH010029236.1:0-10142 GCA_029582605.1 Solanum gracilifrons | reverse complement strand
ATATATGTTGAGTGTAGTACAAGATTTTGTATTAATTAAATAAATTTTTTTAAAATAAAGTACTATATTTTTTATGAATAATTAACGTGAATCGTCATATGATGACTTATTTATCAATATCAAGATGACTAATTATCGTCGAAACCTACAAAATGAACAATCAAATTGTCTCATAATTCTACTAGACATAATATGATAAACATTCATGAAAACTACTTTATCCTTTTAAATTACTACTAGATGCAACCAGGAATAGACAATTAATTTGAATTTTTAAAAGAGTTATGCCTATTAAGCATATCCTTGAGCTTGTAATATTTCCCAAACTAGAATTCAATCTGCTCGCGAAGGTACGTTTAGTTATTTCAGTAGTAAATAATACTAAAAAAATTCATAGGGACACAACCGCTCAATCTTTAAGGGTTTCAACGATCTCATAAAATTGCAACCATATAAATTTAGTAATAGCAAGAATAAAAATTGTTTTTATGTTTTTTGAATTAGCTAGTTGGGTATGGCTAGTTATAGTTTTATAATGTTGAACCTTATTGATTAATACTAAAGTTTGTTATTGTAGATACGTGAGTTTTGATCCTCCCCGATTCAACCCATTTTTAGCTTAAAATATCTATTTTGATCTAATTATTAGGTCATTTTTGGTAAACTTTACTTGATAAATTGCAAAATCACAAAAGTAGTCATTTTTTAGATGACACTTTTATTTTCAATTTGCAAGGAAAAAAATCTGAAAATATGTTCTTTAATTTTCTTATATTTAATATTAAGGTATTATTTTATTTTTGGTTATTTATAAAAGCAAAATGAAAAGATCGAATCCACCCCCCAATTTATTTTTTATCTTATCCCAAATCTATAAGGGCATTTTAGGAAGATTAGACACAAAGAAATAGATCACATTCACCCTAATCCTAATCTATAAAACTAAAAGAAGGGACTCTAAGAAAAAGAGGAGCAGCCGCAGATAGCCCAATAAAATAAATAGCCACAATTTACATTCTTCACTGATATTTTACCATTACATAGCCATGAAGAATTCAAAGACACCATTTTTAAAATTGTCGTGAAAACAATCATTCTACTCTAGTTCACCTAAATCTAAGACAACAACACAACCAATCTGATTGCTCATCTAAATGGAGGTAGAGTCAAGTTGGCAAAGTTTAACCGGTGACTTTCTACTGTAATCTAATGCTTAGAGATTTTCATCAATAAGTGAAGAAAGTTTACTCCATCAAGGTTCTTTCGCACATTTTTATTCAATTTGTATCCATCTATTTTAGTTGTTTCAATGACTAGTGAATATCTATGTCCATGTGTTTGGTTTTTCCCTAATGTTAATGTTTCCAGAATCATTCTTGAATTGCAATTCTTATAATGTTTTTTATTTTGATGTCTCATCACGTGAAATGTCCTTTTTGTTGATTCAATTTTTGGTATTTCCGTTAGATTATATATGTGCTCTAGTTGATGTTGTATGTTCATGTTATTTATTATGAAGTTGGATACCTAAAAATGAAATAACACTTAAACAAAAGATTCATTTAGTTGCATTAGATTAACTTTTAACTATTGCCGCAAAATATTTAGTGGCAATTGAGTTAATGCCATCTCATCTAGAGTTGTTAACGTTTGTAAGGACATTTATGCAAAGTGCGGGTTATAAATACTCATATTTATTATTGCCGCTAAATATAATATAGTGGCAACTATATTATTTTTTTACATTCTGATAATCTGCACGACCTAGTAATTTACTCTAGATTTGCCTATGAATGAAACAGGTTACCTAACATGTTTCAAAGTAACAGTAAGAACAATAAATAAAGAACATAATGTTTTAAGAGGAAAACACCCGATTCAAACGGTGTAGAATACCACCATGTACCCCTATAGGATTTAATTCCAACTTCACTAAATCACTGAGCCTCAACAGAAAATAGATTACAAACTTTGTGACCTACATAACTAACTCCAATTCCTTAACTTCAAGTTGTGGATTTAGATTATAACTCTTGCAATCCTAGGAACTAACTCTAAATCCTAACCTTCATGTTATGAATTCAGATTACAAATATTGTAATCCTAGGAACTAACTCTAAATCCTAAACTTCAACACAAACATCCCAAGGTCTGTGTTCCCAACTCTTCGAGTTATCCCAACCTGAAGATAACACTCCTAATTCAGTTCATAACTCACTAAACTAAGATTACATCAAAGACTCATTCACAAATAAAAAATCCTGACACATAAACTCTATAAAAGGACCAGGTTCTTTGATATATTCCTCCTATGTGTTCTTTCAGTTCACTGGTAGCACTTACGAAGTTAATTTTTCACTTGCTCTTTTTGCTCTGTTTCTCGATGACTTCACCTCTATTAAGAACAATTCTTTATAGAGTTATTGTGCACTTCAAACTCCTTATTGACTTGAACTCTCTTTGCTTAGAGTTCTACTTCAAGTTAGATTCCTTCTTCAATTCAAACTTTTTGCTTCTTTAGACTCCTTCAAATCAAAGTCATTGATTCTTTTGTGTTGTAGCCGAACTCCAACTCTTTAATTTAGCAGTAACTTGAAGAGTTCTACTTCAAGTGAGAGTCCTTCTTCCATTAAAACTCCTTGCCACTTTAGACTCCTTCAAATCGAACTCATTGATTCTTTCTCTTCAATTCATGAGATGTTTATTTCCTTGGCTTTTTTCACAAAATTAGAATTATCTATTTCTTAATTTATGCGGTCTAGTATTTATTAATTTTGAAATTTTTGCGATTTCAACTACTCATGACAATGTACCTACCATGTGGACTGACATGTTACATCTTTCTTTATCAATTATCAAAACTGCATAAATCCCAAACAAATCCCCCCCCCCCCCTTCCTTTTTTTGATGATGACAAACCTCTTATCTTTGTCCATTCAAACAACTTTACATGGAGACACTGAAGCATGAAATACTAGCATAAAACATGTTAGTGAATGGGTTATAAACACTGCACAACTCTTGTTAGATCTTACATTGACAAGAAGATATATAAGCCAAAATTCATATTTTTCATTTAAAAAAAGCATATATACAACTTTACTAGGAAAAATAGGAAAGAAAGAGTAAATTAAGAAAATAAAGCAACACTGAGTTCCAAAGGAATAAATGGAACTTTGGAAGACCATACCAGGTGAAAGAAGGAAAAAGACCCTTTTGGAAATAATAAGATTTGCATCAAAGCCACAAAATCTACATATATGATATGAGAATATAATGAAAACAAAATATTTGTAGATCCTTTGAGATCAATTTCACTTTTCTATTTCAAAGAAAAAGAACATTGGTACATACAAAGGGTGTAAACTAAATAAAATAAAATAAAATTTGGAACAGATTAAATCATGAGAATATCAAAACCTCTTCATATCTCAGCAATATCTTGGGGGAGCCCGAGATTCATTAGCAGGTTTAGGTATATGATAAAAGTCGACCATTACAGTCCTTCTATTTGCTTAATTCCCTTTGCTTTGCCAATAATTGCTCAAATTTTCTCTTGCTTTAGTCAAACATAGCTTCATCTTCATGTCTCTGATGCATTATTTCGTTTTGCATGTCTCTGCAATGCAAAAAGAAACACAAAGCATCAGAGACATGAAAATGAAATCTGAATCAAGCAAGAAGAAGTTTGAGGAAAAGTTAACAAACCAAAGGGAAGCAAGTAGAAGGATCATAATGGTGGACTTTCCTCATATGCCTAACCTGCTAATGACTTTCGTACTATCACAAGGTGCTACTTGGATACAATGAGGTTTTGATATTATCATGATTTAATCTATTATAAGTTTCATTTTTTAATTTACTATATGACCTCTGTGTTTTTGAATGATCTTTTACTCTAAAATAGAAAAGTTAAATATAGATCCAAGGATCAATCAAGCATTTTGTATTCATTCCTTTCTCACATTATATATGTAGATTATGGTTCCTCTTGGCACCAAAAAGATCTTTTTCACTCTTTCACATGTATCAATGTTTTACTTGTCTTTTAAAGTTCCATCCAATTATAGAATATCCTTGGTCATAACTCATTTCCATATTTTCCTCTTCTTTTTCTATATTCATATTTCTATGTAGGGTTGTTTTTTCTTTCATGTGGCTTTCTCATTTTTCGAGTGCAGTTCCAACTTAATTAGGTGTTTTTTGTTACTTTGAAGTGTGCCACTTGACTCTTTTATAGTGTACCCTTCTTCCTATTCATATTTCTTTATTTTCATCGACAATTCTATTTCGGATTCCTTTTTGCTTTCATGTGGCCTTTTAATATTTTTAGTGCCAATCTCACTTAATTAGGCATTTTTTCTGACTATGAAGTGTGTCACTTGACTCATTTCACCTAACAACCAAATATGTAAAATCTATAGCAGAAGTGAACTTTAGTACAATTATATATTCCTTGGTACAAGATGCGAATCTGCACCAGGATATTTATGAATTATTATGAAATAAATGACATGATTTATTTTTGTAAAAGCGCCAACTAAATGCTAATGCCAACTCTAATTGACATGTGTATGCACAAATTTTTTGCTCATGATTTTGTTGAAATTGACTTATCTTCTACATATTTTTGAAACAAATGACAAATACACCTGAACATGTGATGATACTGTTAAGATCTATGGGAACACAGAAAAAATATAAGGAATTCAAATAGAAGAAACTAAGGTAATGTGGTAAATATTTGGTTTCTATATATATTTTCCCCGCAAAAGTAAGGAGAACTTAAAACCATTATTGACGTTTAAGAGAAGTGGTATAACACTACCTTCTGCATCAGTACCATATCAATAGTGGACCTTTGAGTTAGTATATTAAGCAAAGACAGTAATAGGGCAGCTCTCACTTGGTTTGTTAGCAGAAATATGTGATAACTTGATGCCAATAGAGAGTAGCCCTATCACTGTTTCCCTTATTATCATTCATCATATTTTTTTCTCATTTATGTGCTTCTAGTTTTTCACTATAGACCCGTTCCTAGCTTTTATAGTGCATTCCTTCTTAGTTTATTATTTTATTTGTCCCAATTTATGTGACACATTTAATTTTTATTTCATCCCAAGAAGAATGTCAATTTTCTATATTTGAAAATAACTTAACTTTAAAAATTATCCTTTTACCCTTAATGATGATATTATTTGTTGTCACCACAAATTGTCAAGGAGTGTTATATATCATAAATTTCAAATGCCATTTTTTCTTTCTTAAACTTTGTGTTAAGTCAAGTAATGCCACATAAATTGAGATAGTGGGAGTAGATGGAATAAACCACTGGTGAATCAACATATCCTATGATTTTTGTGCTATGGCCTGTGTTGCTTTTACTATGTTAGAATATGGAGTAACTTTCTTATCCCTTTAGAATTACACTTCATGAAAGGTCATTTTGAAAATTATGTTTATCAGATTCCCCAGTTGCTTGTCCATGAATTTGTAGGTTAAATGCAACAAATTAAAATTTACTTAAAGTTGGATATGTTGTATGATTTTGCCTTCGAAGTGTTTCATTTGACTCTTGAGAGTTGTGACTTATAACTAGGCAATTTCAGGACCTTCATACCAGTGGTGGATCTAGAGCATTGTTTATGTGTTCACACGAAACCAATTATTTTTGTGCAGACCTTGCATTTCTATTAAGAAATTCAATAAATATGTAATTGGGAACCCAATTATTATAGAAATCAGAAACTTTAAATCTCAAATAAATCTTTGCTTGAAGCAACATATCCTTAATCATATCTCATCTGTATATTATATTTCTATTCAGGTTTAATTTGTTCTTTCTTTTTGTGCAGCTTTTCTCTTTCCCCAACGCCAATACCGCAATATCGCAAAGTTCATAAATATTTTAGATTTCAAATCTTTTAGATGCTAGGAAATCTAGACTGCATAATTTCTTTCATATGTATTACTCTAGTGTGTCGTCATTTATGTGTGTTTACATATCTACTAATTGTTTCAACACTCAACTTTATGCTTTTTCTTGAGTTCCAACATTTTTTGTTTGAGTTACCAACATTTTTTCTTTGCTCTCGTACTACATATCAAGACACAAATAAAGTGGAAAAGAATCTTGTTGTGAGCTTACCTAAATGTTGAATTGTTTTAAAAGATTTGGTGTATCATTGTTTAAATTTTATATTTGCATTAAAAGTGACTAAATATTGAATTGTTCTGAAACTTTTCTACTTGACATTGATTGATGATTTCTTTAAAATAAATATAAGTTTAGCTATGCCGGTAAAATTAGTGGCTAGATAGAAGTTGGGACTAAAAAAATGTAAGAGTTTCTGCTATTTACATTTTTTGAAATAATTGTTTAAACTAGTCATTTAAATCACACCTATTTGCTATGGATCTATTGGTTGGATGCTTGAATTGTCACTAGGTAATTGTACGCTAAAACATGTATTTGAATAGCCACTAGGTTGTGTGCTAAAGCATGTATTATGTGTCAATCATCACAAAATTTAAATACTTAGATCTAATCTTGTGAGGTAACTTTCTTGCACAAAATATTGTACATATGCCGCAAAGATCAATCTTCTTGAACTAGGAATCTTGTAGTCTGGATGATACAAAGAAAACCTCAGGTAAAATAAATTTTCCTTTTATAAGTCTGAATTTTGTGGATTGAAATTCAAAAGATTTAATATCACCACCCAAACACAAATCCACAAAAAGATAATTGATTTCAATTTTTTTGATGTTAACATAGATCTGGTACTTCTTTACGCCGTCTGTTTGAACAAACAACAACTTTAGTTCATTGATTTTCTGATTGATTTCTTAGTTCTTTGACAAGTTCATGACCATTCAATGAACTGAAGTTCTCGTTTGTTCAAACAGACAGCGTGGTGAAGTACTATATCTAAGTTAACCTCAAAAAAATTGAAATCAATAATCTTATTGTGGATTTGGGTTTGGATGGTGGTATTAAATATTTTGGATTTTAATCCACCGAATTAATATTTATAAAAGGAAATTTGATTTTACTTGAGGTTTCTTTTGTACCATCTAGACTACAAGATTCCTTGCTCAAGAAGATCAATCTTTGCAGTATATGTATAATAATTTGTGCAAGAAAGTTAACAAGACTAGATCCAAGTATTTCAATTTTGTGATGATTGACACCTAATACATGTTTTAGCACACAACCTAGTGAAATTCAAGCACCCAGCCAATAGATCCACAACAAATAGGCACACGCTACGTTAAGCAGAATGGACATGACAAGTCCATAACTGTTATTTTAATGACCAGAGTAAACAATTATTTCAAACAATGTATATAACATAAACTCTTCACATTTATTTAGCCTCGACTTCTATCTAACCACTTGTTTTACATGCATAGATAAAGTTATATTTATTTTAAAGAGATCGTTAATGAATGTGAAGTAGCTGGGTTTTCAAAAACAACTCAACAGTTTAGTCACTTTTAATGCAAATATAAAATTTGAACAAAGATGCACCAAATCTTTTCAACACAATTTAACATATAGGCAAGGTCACAGAGAGATTCTTTGCCAAATTGTGTGTCTTGATCTGTAGTATGAGAGCAAGGAAAATTGTATCTAACAAAAATTGTATCTTAATATAAAACTTTATAATACCTACTTACTCTAAAGATATTCTTTTAAAATGAAAATGCTCAAATATGCCATCAAACATTTAGAAAAGACACATTTATGCCATCCGTTAAAAGTCTGGCTATGTATGCCATTGTTGTTAAAGAAAAGGCTCATCCATGCCATTTTTTTTAACTCCGATTTTGCAAAACCACTTTTTACACCCAAACAACTTCTAACACTTTTCAATTGAAATTTTTAGATCAAATACTCGTTTTCTTTCTTTTTCCTTAAGAACATCAAGAACACATAAAGAACATTAACAATTCACAAATTTCAAACATTTTTTATTTTTTTACGAAATCACCTCAAATTTCAAGAGTAGTTTTCCTCCGAGCTTGATACCAAAACTCAATATTTTTTGAGCCCGAATTCAACCTAACTCAACAAAACTCAGTTGAAATTTCTTCAAAGTTTTAAAACTTCAACATTCTTTAATGGTAGATTTTTCTCCACACCTTCAAATTATTTAAAGGCTTAAACATAGACTCAAAAAACACTAAGGAACAAAAATCTAATGTCAAATATAACTACAAAAACATGAATCAAAGTAATTTTTTGAAATTTTGGGGCTGATTTTCCTTTTTATGGATTTTTTTTAATATGGGTGAATTTTTTAAACTCTACAAATAATTTTAGAATTTTGGTTTTTATGAAAAAGAAAGTAATGATATAGCCTAAGTTTTAGATGACGTAGTGAAGAATTGAAGATGTTGAAAATTTGGGAGTTGTTTATATTCTTCATGTGTTCTTGGTGTTCAGCAAAAAGAGTAAATTTGATCCAAAAATTTTAATTGAAAAGTGTTAAACTTGTTTGTGGGTCTAAAAAATGGTTTCGCAAAACCAGAGTTAAAAAAATGGCATGAATGAGCCTCTTCTTTAACAACAATGGCATGTTGTAAAAGAGTAAATTTGATCCAAAAACATTAATTGAAAAGTGATAAACTTGTTTGTGGGTGTAAAAATGGTTTTGCAAAATCGGAGTTAAGAAAATGGCATGAATGAGCCTTTTCTTTAACAACAATGGCATGTTGGGTTTTAAAAGATGTGAATGGAAAATGAAGAGTTGCGACTTTTACGAATAGTTGTGACTTTTTGAAGAGTAGTGACTTTTATGAAGATTTGTGACTTTTATAAAGGTTGTGACCTTTTCGAAAGATTGTGACTTTTCCAAAGGGTTGTGGACCTTTCCGGTAAGGCACAATAAAAACCTTTTCACACTACCCTTTGTTTACTATAAATTGAGGGATTTCCTCGCATTTTAAAAGAACTAATTTTCTGGACTTTGTCACGACCCAAAAATGAACGTGATGGCACTCGTCTTTTCCCACCAAGACAAGTGAGCCTAAAATTCAACCACTACAATAAAATGCCGAAATTTCATAATCAACTCAAAAATACCCCCAAAAGCTGGTCATCGCGTGTACAAGCCTTTAAAATATTACAATTGATTCAAAAGAAAACACAAGTCTCAAATGACCTTGTTTCTAGAATAGAACAAGATCATAATTAAGAAGAAAGAAGGTCTGCTGAAATGACAAGCAACTTCCTCACAAACCTCCACAAGAAGCCTCAGACAAGGAGAAGAGAAAATATCACAAAGGTCCGGGCTAGTAACATACAAAAAAAATTGTAGTAGCAAGGGGTGAGTACCAAACCACACGGTACTCAGCAAGTAAACCTCTAAACACAAGCTAAGGGGATAGAACACGGGTACTCCTTACACCCCAACCGAAGCACTACAACTACAACCTGCATAAAACCAGCCCAACCTAACAGTTCATAATTTACAAGCGCACAACTCAACAACAACACTCTAACAATTACATGTCCTCAGCAACAAGGTCAATATTCATCAATCAAAATTCCACAGAAAGGCACTCACAATATCACCAAAACACAATATCAAGTTTACTAATGATAAATATGTGCAATGCAATGTCAAGTATAGTGATGTAATCTGACCTAGCGATACACACCCACAGTCTCTCAGTCCGGGACCAATAGGGGACATATCTATCCATGCATCCATCGCGGCGCACGATACGACCCTCGATAATAGTAACCATCGCGGTGCTCGATACGTTCCTCGAAATATAGTATTCATCGCGGCGCGCGATACGTCCCTCGAAATGGTACATCCTCTTTAATTTCTTATTCTTTCTCAATTCACATAACACTTGTCACAATCATGTCTTAGAACAATGCAAATGACATGTTCACACAAATAATGAGGAGATGACCATTTTCATAACATTGCACAATTCACAATAGCACAATCATGATACAACATCAACAATGATTCAACAAGTCTTTCAGACCATTCTCAACTCATCATACACAAACAATTAATCACATTGACTTTTATTACCCCTTTTTCATCATTAGAATTAATCAATGTGGACAAGTCAACCCATCACCACGTCTCATTACCCCCCCCCCCAAACACAAA
>JAJOOH010029235.1:0-12362 GCA_029582605.1 Solanum gracilifrons | reverse complement strand
TCATGAGAAAAATATATAATTGCAAACGATAAATCAATCCTAAACAAAACAAGTAAATATAAATAGAGCATTATGATGGCTGGCATCAACAAATTGGATGAGGAAAATAAATACAAGGTGTAAGAAAGTAGGAACTTACCGTTGCTATGACCAAGACGTAGATTGATGCCGAGCAATGGCGATTGAAGTCTGAAGACGACTGCACGACGCAGTCAGCGAACAAAGACGGTTGTTTTGGACTCTTCCTCTTCAAAACTTTTGATTTTGGAATTGGGGATTCGTTTAATACCTAGACTCTAAATTCCTAAAGTGTATTTTATTTCTTTTAAAAAAATAAAATATTAAAGTAAACTTAATTGAAGTCAGTAGTTTAAAAATTGGAGGAAAAAAATGTTTAGCTATCTAAAAACTAAAGACAAAAAAGTTACAGCTGTCTAAAAAGTAAAAAAAAAAACGTTGAAAGCCTTTAAAAAAAAAAAGACTTCAGCGAGGTTCGAACTCCCAACGCCTAGGTCAATGACAAGGCGGAACTTTGTAGCCCCTAAACCGCTGAACCAACACTTCAACTTGGTTCAGGAGTGTCAATTCTAATATATATAGGTATAAAAATAGAATTTGACTTACCTATACAACGTAATTTTCTGATGAAGGGGTGTTGCTTGACACCCCTCGGGCAAGGGTAGCTCCGCCCCTGGTTGCGATAAGTGTTTCCTTACTCATCACTGGTTCCAAAGGTATTGTATCATCTTCAACTTCATCATCAACATTGTATTTTTTTCCGAAGATTTCCTCAATTTCTTCTAAGCTCTAGACTCCTAAGCATGTCATTTTCATCCGGGGAATCAACATGTTATTGACGTCAATTTTATTGCGGTAATATCGATCATTAATCATGACCCCAAGTGCATGAATGACGTTTTCACAAGTGGGTTCATTCAGATTCTCTGAGATTTCGTTCCCCCAACGAATTTTGTAGTGTTGAAAACAATTTTTTATTATTTCTTGCTGAACATTTGTTGTCCATGTCGGGATTGTAAAATCAATAACATCAAAACATTAATCTTTCCTATATCTGTTTGTCCCACTTCATAGCTTTCTAATATTCTATGATAAAATATGTTGCAATAATACATTTTGGAAGCTCTTATTATTTCAGTTGAATCTCAAAACATTCTTTAAATTAATAAATATTAATTTATCAATTAAATAATACCTCTATAAAATAATAATATTTTATGGTCCACTTATATTAATTTAGTGAGATTTTACTGTATGCCCATTAATACAGTAAAACCTCTATAAATTAATAATCTCTCTAAAGTAATATTTTCCTTCGGTGCCGACTTGGGCCAATGGAAAAAATCACCAATTTCGATAAGATCATAAGATAATATATTTTCAGAAGACCCCTATATAAATATATGGTCCCATTAATATCATAAATTAATAATTCTTTAAAAGTATAAATATATCTAAGACAATTTAGTGAAATATCATTCTATTGTGTTTTGTTTTTTCTTAAAATTTAAATCTAGTTGAAGCTCATCTCTAACTTTTCTTATTGCATCCAAGATCTCCGGTGTTGTCTTTTCTAACTACACCATAAAAATTATGAAGAGTTCTAGATGCAATAAGTGCTTCCTTACGCGTAATTGGTTCCAAAGATATAGTATCATATTCAACTTCATCAACATTTCTTTTTCCGATGGTATCCACAATTTCTTCTACGCTTTGGACCTTTGGACATGTATCACTTTCGCTCGGATAATCCAATAGGTTATTGACAACCATTTTATTGTGGTAACCGAGATCATTAATCATGACCTCAAGTTCATGAATGACATTTTCACAAGTGGGTTCGTTCAAATTCTCTGAGATTGCATCCCCCGAATGAATTTTACAGTGTTGAAAATAATTTGCTATTGCCTCTTGCTGAACATTTGTTGTCCAAGCAGAGATTGCAAAATTGATAACATCCAAAACATTAATCTTTGCTAGATCAATTTGTCCCACTTCATAGCCTTCTAATATCCTACGGTAAAATTTGTTACGATAATACATCTTGAAAGCTATTATTATTCCAGCATCACAATGTTGAATTTTTTATGTCATGTTGGGTGGCAAGAAAAGCAATTCAACATTTTGTAGTTCTTCAATATTTCTATTATGGGCTGGACAATTATCTACCATAAGCAAAACTCGTCCACCAGGCATTTTGTGATGTAACCAACGAATATATTCATCAAAAAACACACTTGTCATCCATGAGCAAAACTTGTCTACCATGCATTTTGTGATCAAATCAACAAATATATTCATCAAAAAACACACTTGTCATCCATGCTCTTTTGTTTGCACGATAGTGATAATTCAATAAATATGATACATAAATTAGTAAGATACAATGATTTTGATGTATTCGTTGTACTTTATGTATAATATTTTTATATGTGAAATCAATAAATATGATATATAAATTAGTAAGATATAATAATTTTGATATAATTAAAATTAACCTCATTAAATCTCAAATTATTCTTTAAATTAATAAATATTAATTTATCAATTAAATAATATCTCTATAAAATAATAATTTTTTTATTAATTTATAGAGATTTTACTGTAGTATGAAATTTCAGATCGGATAGCAACGTTGACTGCTAATGTGAAAAACATTAATTAAGATTGGAAAGATTCAATGCAATTTATATTTAAAGTATTTGACCAGCTTTTGATGTGATTAAGATTCACATTTTATAAGCACTGCCCAATCAGAACACACATGATTATATAAAGAAAAAATTACCCCACATATATTTAAAAAAATAATATTACGGGTTTTAAATCTACTTTTAAAATATTACTACTTATAACATTTTAATTGTGAGTTATAACATATCGTTTTTTATTAAAAAAATAATTAATTTATTTTTATTAAATAATTAGTCTTTTTATAATTATATTTTATAATTTAATTAATAGGTTACATAAATAAAATTAAAATAAAGAATCAATCATAATTATCTAATACACATTTTTAGGAATATTTTACTTTTCAAATACATTTTTTTTTTACTGTCACAAGTCAACTATCCACCCCCACCACGTTTCTATCCAATTCTCACACTATCACTCCTACCCCACCTCCACGTTCAAACTGTCTTCTTCTTCACTGTTCAATCGTAAATCTCTCTCACCATATTCTTCTTTGTTCACTCAAAAGAGAATCAAATCTTCATCAACGTACTAAGAAACTAATAAACATGTCAAAGAACACTCATAGAAAAAGCCCCAGATTAGTAGAAGCGAGTTCTAATGTTGATTTTGAATCTCCAACTTTTAACATATTGTCTCAAACTCCGCCGCCAACCAACAAGAATGCAAATCCGGCGAACAGGCGTGTTACCCCTCAAAAGAAGAAACAAAGCCTAGAATGGGACAAGAAAAGAGAAGCAAAGAAAATTGCAACTCCTCCTCCAAATCGGAAGGGACAAAAGAGAAAAGGAAAAATCGTGGAAACCCATTCGAATTCTGACTCAAATTTTGTAAGCGAGAAAAAACAAAAAAATCAACAAATGTTGATATGGGTCAACCATTAAAACCCTCCAAAAAAAGAGCAGCAATGGACAATGATTCGAAAATTCCAAAGTCCAAAAAGGTCAAAAAAGTTGCGAGGGTAAATTTTTTATTTAAATTATTTTCTCAATTATTCTATTTTTCTTTCATTCATTTCTTTAAATTGTTTCCCGAACAAAGTGCAACAATGTGTATAAAATTTATATGAAATTTGTATTATATAGTTCATCTTATGTTTTAAATTGGTATCCGAATATATGTTTGGCATGATATTGGTATGATTTCTTGCATCAATTTCTATATGCATTGGCATAAAGTTGAATAAATGTGGCGTGTCTTTTCTAACATTTGTATGAATGTGGAGTCTTAATGAAGTTGATGAAATGCTACACTCATTAGTAGGAATTATTTTTTTCAAACTGTTTCTTTGTGCATATTATTTTGGCATGAAGTTTGTTTAATGTTGGCATGAAATTGCTATGATTTATGCATCTATTTGTATATGTCTTGTCATGAAATTAATATAATACAGTGACATTATGGAAGAAACAAGAATGATATATGACGCAATTAGTGAGAGTGAAGTAACTGGAACTGTTTCTAGCAAATTTGGTGGATCCCGCATAGCAAAACAACATGCTCCGGATACTACCAATTATTCTATACCAAGACCACACAAATAAAATTTGAAATAGTTGATTGCAACTTAGACTCTTAATCATTACATGTGGTTTAATTTTTGGATGATGTAAATTTCGTTTTGCTACAGTTTTTGACAACAATATAATCTGCCCTATTTTTCATTGTTAAATTTATTCTTCCCAGTTTCATACCAGTTGGATACCAACTTCTAGGGATGTTTGTGGTTCGGTTTGGATCGGTTATTGATTAAAACCAAAACCAAACCAATCTAGTCGGTTTTTAAATTTCTAAAACCAAACCAAACCAAACGAAAAAAATAACCGTTGATTTGGTTATTATCGGTTTGGTTTAGTTTTTCTGGTTTATCCGATTTGAAAGTAATAGTAATTTTTTTGAAGACTTACGTCGATAGATACAAACATCTAGCACATGAACAATCCACATAAAAGCTATTGCCGGTTCAATTAAGCAATTAAGCAATACTAGAGTTATCATTACACGAACAAAATGTTTCAATTAAGAGAAAGTGTGTCTATTTTATGTGAAGTAGGGTAGGTAAAGACTAAAATGGATTTTAATGAACTTGGACTTA
This sequence comes from Solanum gracilifrons, assembly GCA_029582605.1. Lineage (NCBI taxonomy): Eukaryota > Viridiplantae > Streptophyta > Magnoliopsida > Solanales > Solanaceae > Solanum > Solanum gracilifrons. The sequence continues at coordinate 7,552 of JAJOOH010029235.1, read as the reverse complement.
GGATTGTTATAGTTGGGCTAAAGTGTTGGGCTTAAGAAAATTGTAAAGTTAAGGACTTAAGTTAATTAAAATTCAATAAAATATTTATATTTTATTTATAAATAATATATAAATAATTATAAAATTTATATATCTAATTTATTGATTCGGTTTGGTTATTTTTACGGGTTTTGTTTAGTAAAACCAAAACCAAACCAAATAATATCGGTTTTCAAAATTTAAAACCAAACCTAACCAAACCCAACCAAATATCAGTTTTTTTAATAGGTTTGGTTCGGATTGCGGTTCGGTTTAGTTTTTTAACCATAACCATGAACAACCCTACCAACTTCATACATTTCTGTTAGTCTTTAGCTTAAATTTTCGAGTTTGATACCAAGTGTATACAAATTGGATATCAACATTAGTTAGAGTTATATTAAATTTTTAATTTTGAAAAACAACTCATAAACATAGTATGCAACAATTCTATACAATGTTACAGTTAAGTTTTCCAAATCAATATCAATTTGGTACAACATTAACTAGTTTTAGATTGACTAATTTTGTTGAAATATCAATTACATTTTTTTGCTACGGTTTTTTGACAACAATATAATAACTTGTTTTTTCTATTTTTCGAGTAGGATACCAGTTTGATACCAACTGCATATCAATTGGATACAATAATAATTAGTTTTAGGTTGATTAATTTGGTTGAAATATCAATTTCAACTTGATGTTTCTATTTTTTCAATGGGACATCAGGTGGAAATTACATTAAATAGTTTTTTGGTGGCTTACTTTGTATCCAATTGATCTCCAAATTGAAAATTAAGAATGACACTAAATTAATATCCAATTTGTATAGACTTGGTATCCATATGGGAAAAACAAATCTGAAAATGTAAATTACCTCATACACATATTATACAACAATTTTTTTCTTTTTTTCCACTAGCATACCACTTGTACACCAAATGCATGCCAATTGAAAACTACATTAATTCAAATATTAATTACATGCTTTTAAAATCAATGGGACTTCAGTCGCATACCAAATGAATACCATTTCCATATTTAAATGTGTCTTGATTATTCTGATCGTTACCAATTGCATATCAGCATGAATTAATCCGTTTTTCACTTTATAATTGAAAAACAATGAATACACAAAAATGATTAAGTAGTACACATAAGAAATCTTCTTAAATTATAATTCAATAGCTTAAAAGATAAAATAAATCAAAACATGAGTTTGTCACGATTAAACAACCAAATCAAAATAAAAATAAATTATAACTTTTTTGCTGCAAGGTTATTTGGACATGTCTTCCTGTTGTGTCCCTCCCGACGACATGTACTGAACGCAACTTTAGACCTCTTGAATTTCACATTAGCAAACCCCTTCAACGTTGAAGTTATGGTCTCCCTACAGTTCTTTTTGAACTAGGCGACAACAATTTATGCTCCACCACATAATTTGGTATATCCACATTTTATATATCTATTTCAAGCAAAAAGTCATCACTGATTCATACAACATTCATAACAAAAGAATACCAAAATTATACTATTTTCAACTAGTAATTGTCATTTATTAAATAATTAGTATACCAAATTTATTTCATTATTTCGCCCAAATCCATACAAATATAACGCCAAAAAAAGTTCAATCATACCAGATTCACAAATTTCATACCAATTTTTTGCACACTTTCTATACATATTTCATTACTGATTCATACCAAAAGAATATAAAAATTATACTATTTCTAACTAGTAATTGTCACTTATTATAAATAAACAGTATCCAAAATCATAAATCGTACTAAAAACAATATCAAATTCCATACATATCTAACATATCTAGTATACCAATTTCACCAAATTTTATGTAATTTTTTAAACTAGAAACATACCAAAAAATGAATAATGTTTCATACCAAAAACTAACAACTGTATACATTAAAAAAAATCCAGTTTTTTGCAATCAATTACATAAAAAATTCAAAAAAAAAAACACTAACATGAAGGATCCCATCTACCACCATGTGTTAGTAATACTGATAAGAAACCGCTCATTACAAGAAAATGACGATTATTGAACAAAAACAAATTCGAAGTAGACGAGAGTGACGACTAAGAATACTGTTTGAACGAATTAGACGAGAGAGACTATTGAGAAGAGAGAGAAACTGTTGAAATTATTTTAAAATAAATTTGTTTGAAATAACTGTTTTGAGATAAAAAAGAAAAACAAATATTCTATTTTGTTATGACTCTCCTATTTTTATGCCTCCTATAATTATCATTAATATTTTCAAATTGTTTGTTACTCAAAGTTTCGTTTTTTTTTTCAAACTAATTAATTTTTACTACCTTTTTAAATCCTTTTTAAAATAAGTGAAAATTTTACAACCTGTAATTGTTTATTGTTATAACTTGAAAGTTAAAGAAATTCCTGCGCGAGGCGCGCGTTATTTTACTAGTATATATATAAAAGAAAATCATAGGTCCGCCTACGTGGTGCCATCACAAACTAAGATTCCATTTTAATTTATTTATTTTCAAAATTGTCCTTCCCTGTCATGAAAAGATGTGACTTTTATGAAAAGCTACGACTTTTACGAAGAGTTGCGACTTTTATTAAGAGTTGCAACTTTTATGAAGAATTGCGACTTTTATGAAAAGTTGCGACTTTTATGAAAAGTTGTGACTTTTATGAAAGGTTGTGATTTTTTCAAAGAGTTATGACCTTTCCGATAGGACACAATAATCATTAATTCACACTACCCTTTGTTGTCTATAAATAGAGGGATTTCCTCTTATTTTAAAACAACGAAAATTCTAAACTTCTTCTTCTTCTTCTGCACAATTAAATATTCGTGTAATTTTCTCCTGTTGAGTGGCTCACTGACACCATTGTTTTTGTATCAATACACTGGTGAATAGAATCGTTCTATCCTGAGAGGATTTATTCCTTTAAACCTCGGGTACTAGACGGGAGTAATTTCCTTTAGGGGACAATGTGCATTCAGTGGGCTCGGTTTTTTCCTTTCTGTTTCATTCTATTGTTATAGATCCTGGTATGTATTTTATAGTCATTAATTTATGCTTATGTTATTAATTGTTGTTTTGGAGTACATGTTTTAAACTTTGTTGTTTATGTTTTTGCTTTTGATCATTATGTTGAAGTAAAGATATGCTAATAAAAAGTTTGATGTAATCACTAGACTATTGATGTCATGTAGATTAGAATTCTTAAACTTATAAAATAAATGACTTTGATCTTTATAGAGTTTTCAGTGGCTAAAAGATCCATGGGATGTCCAAGAAGGGATTTTTGAGTATTCAGAAGTTATGGTGGTTCCACACTTCCTTGGAGTTTTAGTTATTCAACTTTCTATCTTATCGAAACATTCAATCGATTAGTGACATTCAAAAAATAAAGGAATGTAGTGGGATGGTAAGTATTGTACTCAACCTTAATCAAAAGTTTGGAGTTCAAATGTTGGATTGGAGTCAATGAATTACCCCTCAAAGTAGGATGAATCCATATTAATCAAATATTTACGAAATAATTATGTCCTTCTAAACATTAGATTAAAAGTCACAATTTTTTTTTAAACCATATTGATCGAAACATAAACAAAAAAATATGTCTTTTCGCTATCAAAGTAGTGTCATCGATTGCGAATGATTTTGAATAAGGGACTTGCCAAGACATCATTTAGTCCAAATTATTTGAGCAACATACGCTATTGCATTGAACTCCAAGAGATGTGTTTTTAAATTTTAATTAACTTATCAAGTACACAACTAATTATATAAGATGTATAATATTTAGATTCTGTATGTAGAGTCCTTAAACAGGAGAAAAACTTTCGCATTTGATGAATAAAATATTTGTACCACTTTTTGAAAATACAAATATAGACAATGAAACAATTACATATCTTTTCTAAAGACTTTGGTGATGAATAACTAAAGTAAAATGAAGAATTAATAACAAAATGCATAAACATCTTTGGATAAAATATTCTTGACAATTTATCGTTGGGATGTATCCACTCGAAAACACTTATATTATCAAATGTTCAGAAGTAGATTATTGACACAGTTCACCACTGCGCGAAGCACGGGTAATTTACCTAGTAATGTTATAACTTATAATTATTAGTCCTATAAATGTCAATTATAAATTTTTCAGGAATCACATATTCTTCTTTTTTGAATCACGCAATTTCATTTCCTAAGTTTCAACTTATTTTTCTTGTATTAACTTGACACTAGTGACAAAATTAACTTTTTTTTAAGGATATTCAAGATTTAATATATGCATATAATAATTTTTTTTATATACTATGTATAATTTTTTGATAAAGGATATTCGACTGGTCACCCTTCATTACATATGGTTACGCAACTGTTTGACACGTAATCCGGTGTTTATTTAACACCAAGAACACCAAAAACAGATGTCCTTACTTGCCAAGGTAAGAACCATAAACTTCTAGCTTAGGTGGATCCACTGGCTAGTGTCTATCTAAAAAAAACCTATGACAGTACATAGTTATAGGACATGGATAATCACTTATTTTGCACTCTTTGCTAAGCATAAATCCCATGGAATAGCATAAATCTTAACTTGTCTTATTACCCACGGAAAGGCATAATTAAGTAGCCAATCCAAGCTAAAGTTCATTAGAATAGCTCCTTAGTCTTGATTCAACTTAGGTGAGAAAACCTTTCAACCTTATGAATCCTTTATGTGAGAAAACCCTTCACATTCATGTTTTGAGTAGTATGTGAGAAATCCTTTCACAACAACAACAACAACAACAACAACAACAACAACAACAACAACAACAACAACAACAACAACATCGATGCTTTACTCTCAATGTAACCTTAACTCATTTTCATCAATTTCATAAAGAAACATGCATATTGATGTTTGACGTAATCAAAGACACAACTTCCAAATCAAGTGTCAACAATCGCGTGTAGTAATATAACCCAACAGAATGGGTTGGGGTCGAGTCCCAAAGGAGCGATTAGTAGTCGAGAATCAAATAGAAAAGTAAAATTTAGTTCTGATCAATAATAGCTATAAATATTAATGAATAAAACAATACTAAATCTAAAGGTGACACGAATGTCAATTATTAATGTGGGGTTTGTATTCAACTAAGAAACAAAAACAGCAAAATGAAGAAGCGAAATAGGGAGACGGTATTCTTAGGATGTGATAGGAATATGAGATAAAATAAACAATCGGGTAAATGCTATTGATAGTAAATTGCTGAACATTTGTAACTAGGCTAGACTTTAGTGGGGGTAAATTCTATCTCGAGCAACTTACCCAGAATCAACTCGGTTTCTCTCGAACACCGAGTTGCAGCATTTAAGCATAGCCTTCGCCTTAGCCCATTCATTCTATCGAGCTGAATGTGTGGGAGAAGGCGTAGGATTCACTCTCTCGAGCTGAATCCAGGACGACCCAATAACCACAAGCTATCGATTTAGTAGTCTTGGTTTTAAAACCTCTCTCTCGAGCAAGCCAAAAACATGAAGATGAAGTTGTATTTGCAACTACAATTTCATTAAGTTCAAACACAACTACTAAACAAAATCACATTTAAACAACAAATAGACTATCAATGAGCAATACCCAATAGTAAATTTAACCCATATTCACATAATCACACCCCAAGAATTGGGGTTTTAGCTAGACATGAAAAAGAGATAGAAATCGATACCAAAAAGTGTTTTCATCAAATGGGTACGATCGAAAGTGTCTTTAAACAGGTCTAAGATGAAGATTCCTTGATACCTACTTCCAATCTCTTAGAGATGAAAACCTTCAAAACCTTCAAACTCAAGAACAATGTCTTCCAAAAACTCTAAGAACTCAAAATGAAATATTCTAAGTCTCTAAATTCTCTACAACTTCCTAAATTTCTGGATACTAAGCTACAAAATTAAATGGGTATTTATAGTTTTTGAAATTTTTTGCCGTGAAGGACCACTCAGCGCAGTTAGTCGGGATCGCCGATGTACTCAGCGATCTTCCCTTTGGTTTGGTTCATCGCCTTTCAACTTTTATCTTCAACATTCTCGCATTTTGAATCATTGGGCGATATAGTACAGCTTCGCGGAACTGCTCGGCGACACACCGACTGCTCTTTTTCATCGCCGACTTGATCTTTTCCTTCAGGGCTCAGCACACTGGAACATTAGGCAAGATTAAGGCTATTCGGCGACTCGCCTAATGCTTTAGGCGATCCTCAAGCCTTCTTTTCTTCGTCTTTTCAGCCACCTTGTTCTTTTTTTGCCAAGTAGTGTCCATGCTTTGCCTTAAACTCCAAATACCTGAAACTTAAGGATTTACATCAGTTATTGAGACAAAATATGCATTTGAGGACACTAAATCTCTCAAAATGAAGGCCTAAATGAGTCCAAATTGTGGACTCATTAACATCCCAACTTAAACTTTTGCTTGTCCTCAAGTAAAACTCAAGTTCAGCAGTTCAAAAAGGATGTCTCAAACAGTTCTACACAAGACTCAATCATGAATGCACACACAAGACTCAACTTACTCATGCAAAGATCAATTGTGTACTCTAAGACTCAAGTTGTGACACACCATTATCAAAGAATCTCAAGCTCACTATACTTGCTTCAAATGCAAGTTCAAGCTCAACAAAGGAAGTCAAATGTCCTTAGACAAATAATGATTCCATGTTCACACACAATGGTTTAATCATTTAAAGTTTCGGAATCCAATGCAACGCTTACACTTACAAAGAAGAACACTATGCATGCTTTCACCCATAGGTTTGCCCGTATTTTCCAATTGACAATTGTTTTAGCTCACTTAAGATCAAAAAGGTCTTTTCAAGGCTTGTAATGGGGCTGAGTGCAAAGGTATGGTTATTTAGACTCAGTGACTTTCATCCTCATGAAATGTGGTGCTCACAACACTTCCTTCTCTTTTTCTCCTCAAATTCATTCGTACTCACAAGTCATCCCATTATTCACTTTCTATGGTTTGTTGGAGACCCCATTTCTTTTTACATTTTCATATTTTATTCCACAACTTTTTCTTTTTCTTTTTCTTTTTCATTCTCTTCTTTTTTTTCATCTTTATTTTTTGGAGGGGTTCCATTTTTCTCAACAAATGGATAGAAGGGAATTTTCTTGCATTTCTTGACTTGCCCTCTCTTTTCACCACACCCCCAACTTAGGCTTTTGGCATAAGTTGGCTATTCAATCAACCACAAATCAAGAAGATTATAGGAAGTGGATTAAGAAAGGTCATGTTTTCATCAAGTTTCTTCCAAAGAAGGATAAGGCTCAAGGGGTATTCAAAAGAGATTCACACACGCTCACAAGGTAGGCCATAAAAGAGGTATATGTCAAATTGTTTCACTCTTCAAAATTTCCTAAGATCATATCAAGAGATACCCTTACTTAGTCGACCGGACCAACGGGGTAAATTCTAGGTGTTATCATGTATGGTTCACATTAAGCTCATCACACAAGGCATCGACACCAAAGTCAAACA
>JAJOOH010029233.1:0-12737 GCA_029582605.1 Solanum gracilifrons | reverse complement strand
TTTGTTTTTAAAAAATATTTTCAATTTCAAAATTTCATTTTTTCACCCCTACCCTCGACCCCCCAACCCACCCACCCCCTACCAGCCCCCCACCCCCAAAAAAAATATTTAAGTTTGTTTTTGAAAAATATTTTTAATTTCAAAAATTATTTTCTACTCTAGTAAAAATAAAAGATATTTTTCATTCATAAATCAAACACTAAAAATCTTTTCCGAAAAATATTTTCTAATCACCAACCAAACATGAGAAAATAAGTCAAAAATCAACTTGTTTTCCAAGAAAACATTTTCTAGGAAAACATTTTCCTTCATACCAAACACACCGTAGATGTGATAGTATTTGCTCTCATTTTGCAAGAAATTAGGTTGGAAGCGGTTGAAAGTGAAAAGAATTAAAGTGGCAGTAGTAGCAGTCGACGGAGGCAACCACAGACCATTGCTCCAGTGACGGGCCGTAGGTGAAGGAACATGTATGTGAGTTCAAGGAAGTCTTACCATGTGTGGAACCACAAAGTCAAATGATACCCCGTATAGTGAATGACATACCATTGTGCAGTACTGTTGTTTCTAATCTGAAAGTTGATTTCTAGTACTTGAACCACGAAGGGACAGGACGGACCATAGTTCAATCCATGGACCATAGGTGGCAACCATCATTTGAAGGTCCTGGAATATTTTGGAATTGCTGAACCACAGAGGTGAACCACAGACCATAGGCTGATCCACGGTCCGTAGGTCGAGTGGTCGATTAGAAACCACGTCTGACCCAATTTTCCTTATTTCAGTTTCCTCCCTTGTTTAGGATTTAGTTCTTATAAACAGTAGTTGTAAATTTAGATTTTGGGAGTTAGACCCTATTGGAGACTTTTGTTTTTGTCTTTTGGAATTATTTTTCAAACACTTTGGCACTCTAATTCTGGAAACTATTTCATTCAATTTGCACGTTGAATTTCAATTCAAGATTTTGGTTTTCATCTATTCTAATTGTAAGTACATGATTTCTTTTAGTAATCCTAATATGAATTGTGAATTCTCAAGCATTAGTAGCTAAATCCACAACTAGGGTTGTGGGAACCATGAGCAATTAACAACGTATGACTAATAATTAAGTAATTCTTGAATATTGTTTATGCATGTATTGATAATCCTTTGATTTAGAAGTCTTTTTAACGTAGGCCAACATTATAACTTGCTGCGTTCCTACTTGCCTTATAAAGGGTGTAATGAATGAGAAAAGGATGAAGCACGGAGATTTAGTTAAGGATTTGCTGCTATCTAATAGTCTGACTTTAATTAGTTGATGTGAGGGTTAATACACAACTCAATTGACATGGGGGCTAATTTGGGGTTAGTAAATCACACACCTATAGACTTACAAAGTTGCGAGGTGAAATTCCTTACTTGGATTACCCATCACTTAGGGATATCCAACTTATCAACCTTGCATGTCAAACAATAGGATAGAGTTACTATTATTAGGAATACTCCATTAAGAGCTTGTGTGGAACACATATACCCTAGTTTTCATCTAATATTGATCTCTCAAATTGTGAATCTTTCTTACTTGTTACTTAATAATTCAATTCAACAATTTGATATTTTATTTACAAATCTCTCATTTTGTAATTTTTCTCAGAAATAGTTTGACTAAACAGAGATAATTGTGAGTTAAGCTTAAGTCTAAACCATATTTCTCGTGGGATCGACCCTAACCTGAAATTTAGGTTCTTTATTTGACAACCACCTCTTATATTTCTTTGAGGTGGTGTAATTTGGGCGTATCGAATTTTGGTGCCACTGCAGGGGAATACAACTTTTGGATTAGACTAACTACATTGTTGAAATTTAGTCCAGTATTTTCTGATTTTACATTTTTATTTTATTTTTGTTTTCTACAGGTTTCAATTCTAGTGTATACCAAGTACATGGAGTCTAGGAAATCCCGTGACTCCCTACGATCCATAATTAAAGAGCCTTTGAGAAGAAAGGTTGGAAGAGGAGTAAATCCTTAGGTACACAATGATCCTATCGGAGAGGTTCAAGGGGATGGATCTGATGTTTGACCTCCTGGAGCTGTGAATGTTCCCGCTTAGGCTCAGGGTGGTCATCTAATCGAAAATTCAGAGAGGCCACAAAACCATCCGACACCGAGGTTTCGGGATAACTACAGGGTTGACTATGACTCGGTTGGATAAACTGGTGCTATTATTCTTCCCCCAGTACCTCCGAGACATACATCTATGGTGACAATCAATCTTATGCAAATACTTACAACAAGAGGGCTTTTCGCTGGGTTACCGTTGGAAGATCCATATGCTCACATGGCTAAATTGACAAGTGTTTGTATAAGTAGTGTGGGGTGACTGGACATGGATATGAACGTTATAGGCTTCAGAGTATTAGCTCTTTCGTTTAATGTAGATATTGTTGTGTGGTTTTCTAAGCTGCCATAAAATTTAATATATACATGGGACCAACTGCACAAGGTGTTCATGGGGAGGTACTTTACTGTGTCTAAGAAGTTGAATTACAAAGATAAACTAGATAACTTAACAGCACTACCTGGACAGTGCTGCCATACGATTCAATATATACATGGGACCAACTGCACAAGGTGTTCATGGGGAGGTACTTTACGGTGTCTAAGAAGTTGAATTACAAAGATAAACTACATAACTTAACAGCACTACCTGGACAGTGACTAAGCGGGATAGATTTACCTGATTTATGAAGAGTGTGCCAAATCACCGTATAGATGATGAGTCACTAAGGGAGTACTTCGACAAAGGACAAGATGACAATGAAAAGTCTGGGAAAGATACTATTGTTGGAGGATCTTATGGGGAGTGCACATTTGAGGAGATTGCTGAAAATCTTGAGATGATCTCCCAGAACAATAAGGCATGGAGCATGAGAAAGGCAAATACTGGTAGAAGCATGTTTATTTTCCAAACTGCACCAAGTCAATCCAATGATGACATTCGTGAAGAGATGGCTCAAATGAGGACAAAAATTGGCTTGGTATTAAAGCATGTGAGTAGAAGTGCAGAAAAAGTGAATGTGGTAAATTATCTAACTAGAACTCTACCACTGCCAGTTGAGGAGTATTACTATGAGGAGGATGCAAATTTGGTTAATGATTAGACAGGGGGTTTCTGAACCAATGCCCAAGGTTCCAACTCGGAGAATTGATGCCAAGGTCAAGGAAATCAAGGTCAGAACTATGGAAAATACAACTGTGGTGGAAAATATGTCCGGAATGGGAACTACAATCGTGATAAAAATTATAACGGGAAAAACTATAGCAACAAGAATGAGAAGGTTGGGCCCTATGTTCCACTTGGTAATTGAGAGGCTGGCAGTAGTGTTACTCACATTGAAGATATGATGCAGAAGATGATGAAGAGATTTGATGTAACATATAAAAATATTAAGGAGATGCAAAATGATTTATCTAGAAATTATTAGAAAGTTGATGCCCATACAGTGTCGATCAAGCAACTTGAGCATCAGTTTAGTCAGTTATCTTGTAGAACCACGCCAGCCTGGCACACTTCCTAGCAACACCATCAAAAATCTAAAGAATGATGGCCATTGTATGAAAGTCACTACTCGCGAAGGAAAATAAAATATAGATCCCCCCATGCCCTCTAAGGTTGAAAGAGTGATCGAAAAAGATGAGGGTGAGAATGAGGTTACTGAAGATCCAAAAGTTGATATAGAGAAGGAAGCTGAGGTGACCCAAAAAGTTGTTCCCATGCAAAGACCTCCACCTTCATTCCCACAAAGGTTGGTTAAAAAGACTTAAGAGGGAAAATATCATAGGGTCATTATCTCTATGTTGAAGAAACTACCTATAAATGTCCTGTTGATAGATGCTTTGGAACTGATGCCTGGGTATGCGAAATTTATGAAATACTTGTTGACCAAAAAGAGGCCTTTTAGTTTTGAGAATGAAGAGAAACTACAACATTGTAGTTCTATCGTTACTAGGTCACTTGTGCAGAAGAAAGAGGATCTTGGAGATTTCATTTTTCCTTGTACCATTGGGATATTAGACTCTACAAAAGGTTTGTGTGATTTGGGCGCAAACATTAATTGGATGCCACTATCGATTTATAAAAGGTTGGGTTTAGGTGCTCCAGAGCTTACTGTGATGCATTTACCTATGGCCGATAGAAATGTAAAGAAGCCTATTGGATTGCTCCAAGATGTCCTTGTGAAAGTAGAGTCATTCATCTTTCCGGCTGACTTTGTGATACTAGATTGTGAGGTTGATTTTGAGGTTCCCATTATCTTAAGGAGACAATATCTTACTACTGGGTGTGCCTTGGTGAATATGGAGAGAGGCAAATGAAGTTTGATTAAACAATGAGGTGGTAACTTTCAACATCTGTAGGTCTATGAAGCATGACTACCAAGGTAAATCAGAAGGTTGTGGTCCCAGCTCTCCACAGACTAACACTGCTACAGCAAGAATTCAAGACTTTACTCAGATAAGCCCTAAAGATTTTCATTGGTCTAAGTCAGAATAAGATCCATAAGAGTTTCTCGACAACATCTAAAAGGTAACAAACATTATTGGCGTCACTCAAGTCGATAGTGCAGGTTTTGCCTCCTATTAGTTGAATGGAGTGGCATACACTTAGTACCAGTAGTGGAAGGAATCTTGTGGTATTAATGCATGTCTAGAAACTCTCTCAGAACCCTTCTCAATCGCTACTCAAATTGGTGATCCAGTTATAGCTAGACTGGTATCAAGAAATTGCCCTATCATAGTCTATCTAGAAGTCACCTCAGTAGATCTCATAGAGTTAGAAATGGTAGACATTGATATCATTCTAGGCATGGATTGGGTACATTCATGCTATGCCTCAATCGGTTGTAGAACTACAATCGTTCGGTTTCAATTTCCAAACTATCCAGTCTTAGAATGGAAGGGTAATATCTCAACGCCGGTCGATTCAACTCTTACCTTAAGGCCAGGAATATGATTTTCAAAGGTATATCTATCATCTTGATCGGGTTAAGAATTAAAACTTTGAAACCCCAACTCTAGAGTCAGTTTCAATAGTAAATGAGTTTCCATAAGTGTTTCCAGAAGATCTTTCCAGAGTTCCACCCAGAAGGGAAATGATTAAATGAGTTTCCTTCTCGATACCCAATCCACTTAGTTTCCTCCTTATAGAATGGCTCCTGTCAAGCTTAAGGAATTGAAAGAGCAGTTGAAAGACCTTCTAGAAAAGGTTTTCATCGGACCTAGTTTCTCTCTATGGGGGATGCTCCATTGTTTTTCGTGAAAAAGAAAGATGGTTCTCTCAGAATGTGCATTGACTATTAGCAGTTGAACAAAGTCACAATCAAGAATAAGTATCCCATCCCCAGGATTGATGACTTATTCGACAAACTTCAAGGTGCTAGTTACTTTTCTAAGATAGACCTTAGATCCATCTACTATCAGCTTAGAGTTAGAAATAGTGACATTCCGAAGACGGCCTTTAGGACTCGATATGGTCATTATGAATTTGTAGTCATGTCTTTTGGACTAACAAATGCTCTTGCAGCTTGCATGGACTTAATGAATAGGTTATTTAAATAGTATTTGGATTTGTTCGTTATCATCTATATTATTGATATCCTCATTTATTCTCGGAGTGAGGAAGAGCATACGACTCATTTGAGAATTGTCCTGCAAACTCTAAAAGATTGTGAGCTATTCGCTAAGTTCAGCAAATGTGAATTCTTGTTCCAGTCTGTTGCTTTCCTTTGTCATGTGGTATCCAACGAAGGCATCCAAGTGGATTCACATAAAATTGAGGCAGCACAGCACTAGCCCAAACCCACCTATTCAACATATATAAGAAATTTCTTGTGTTTGGCCGGTTATAATATGATATTTGTTGAAAGATTTTCATCCATAGCATCTCCATTGACCAAGTTGATTCAGAAAAAGGTTAAGTTTTAGTGGTCAGATGAGTGTGAGAAAATCTTCTCATATTTGAAAACTAGATTGACTATAGCTCCTATATTGATTCTACCAGATGGTTCAAAGGGTATGTCATTTATTGTGATGCATCCAGAGTCGGCCTAGGTTGTGTGTTGATGCAATGAGGTAAGGTCATATCTTATGCTTCCAGACAGCTTAAGGTCCACGAGAAGAACTACACGACGCATGACCTCGAAGGGCATCGCAAACTTTGTGGCTAAGTGTTCGAATTATCAACATGTTAAGGTAGAACATCAGAAACCAGGAGGTATGACTCAGGAGATTAACATTTCTACATGAAAGTGGGAAGTGATAATTATGGTCTTACCTCGTACTTGAAGAAAACATGACTCCATTTGGGTGATAGTAGACAGAGTCACTAAGTCCACTCATTTCTTGGCTGTGAAGACTACAGATTCAACGGAGGACTACACCAAACACTATATCAATGAGATAGTCAGGTTGCATGGGGTCCCCTTGTCTATCATATCTGATAGAAACCCTCAGTTTACCTATAATTTCTGGAAATCATTTTGGAATGGTCTTGGTACTCAGGTAAATCTCAATATAACATTTTACCCACAGACGGATGATCAGGAAGAACGTACTATTTAGACCTTAGAGAATATGTTGATAGATTACGTGATCGATTTCTAGGGCAGTTTGGATGGTCACCTACCCCTCTTAGAGTTCGCCAATAATAACAGCTTCCATTCCAGTATTCAGATGGCCTCGTATAAGGAACTATATGGGTGTAGATGCAAATCCTCGAATAGTTGGTTTAAAGAAGGTCAAGCAACTTCTATTGGGCTAGATTCGGTTCATGAGGATATGGTGAAAGTTCAACTCATTAGAGATAGATTAAAGATAGCCCAGAGTCTTCAGAAGTCCTATGAAAATGTGAGGACAAGGGACTTAGAGTTTGAAATCGATAATTGGGTTTTCCTGAAGGTGTCACCTATGAAGGGGCTGATGAGATTTGGCAATAAAGTTAAGCTAAGTCCTAGTTATGTGGGTCCTTACAGAATCCTGAACGTGGCTGGTAATATAGCTTATGATTTAGAATTTCCTGCATAAGTTGTAGCGGTTCATCCATTCTTTCAGATTTCCTTGTTAAGGAAGTGTGTGGGTGATCCGACCATTAAAAGTACCATTAGAGAGTGTGGCTGTGAAGGATAGTCTCACTTATGAAGAGGTGCCAGTTGGGATTCATGACCATCAGGTTCATAGGTTGAGAAATAAAGAAGTCGCTTCAAGGAAGGTTTTGGGGAGGAGTCAATCCGTACATGGAGCTACTTGGTAAGTAGAAGAAGCTATGAAGGCTAAGTATCCTTATCTCTTTCCTCCCAATTCCATTTCAGCTTGAGGTAATAGTTACTCTCCAGTCTCTCAGTTTAATCTTGTGTAAATTTGGTCTTATTATCATGTTCCTTTAGTTGTTCTTGCATTCCAACATATTTCCCTGTTCTTGGAACTTAGTTCAGTTAAATATAAGCTAGTAGTATGTAGTGGTAGGGATTTTAGCTGCTTCCCTACATACTCAACTAGTTTAGACTTCATTCAAGGATGAATGTTCCTAAGGGGGAGATAATGTAACACCCCAGATCCGAGAAAGACCAAAGTGTCAATTTCTAGAACTTGTAATCGCCATTGACGGAGGCCAAACCATGGCCCGTAGCTTGGACCACTGACCGTTGGTAGTGTCCGTGGGTTGGCTACCTAGAATTCCCAGAAAAATCATGACCCACGGCCGAACCAACAAATCGTAGGTGGGATCACGGTCTATGGTCCATGTTCATGGATCGCGATCCTCAAAACCTAGTCCCAGAAGACAAACGACCCCCTGCAAGGACATATAGTCAGTCAGTCCATAGTCTATCGATGGCTTCGTTTGCTTTTAAGTCAGGGCCATTTTGGTCTATTCCCTTATACTTCGGGAGTTTAAACTACATCGTTTTACTCATTTTAAGCCTAATAACCTAGTAAGAACATAACCAAAATCATTATTAACAGAATTGATCAAAATTAGAGCAACAAAGGAGAGAAAATTCGACAGCCCTCCCAAGAACACGCAACAAGTTTTCTTCAAGTTTCAGCCCCGAACCGGAAGGATTTCTCCGTAGATTTCATCACCAATAAGTGGGATTTCACTACTGGGTTCCTATCATCCACTAGGTTCTTATAATTCAGTCAGATCCCTGATTCTCCATATCTTGTTTAGACGTAGGGTTTGTAAATTCTTAGGAGATTGTTATGATTTCAGTTGATATGATATTTACAATCTAAATAACACGTTTCTTTGAAGGCTTGTTCAGTTCCTTATGTGAAACTCAGAACCCTAGTTGTGTAGATTCTCTTAGTTTATGAATTGTACATGCTAGATCAGCTAAAAAGATAATCATGCTCTAGTTTCGAATGTCACATTATGAGCTTGTAAAAGTTACATTCTCAGATTTGCATGTCAGTAGTTGAGCTATTCAGTATGTCAGTATTTCAGTTACATTTCAGTCAAATACATATTCAATAGGGAGTAGACTTAACACCGATTTGGACTAAGGTTCAGCGTACCCTTATAGTCTCAAAACTACGTGTTGCCGTAAGAGTATAAGTCCCCTCTGTTGGGCATCAGATCTAGTGATCAAACCAGTCATGCCTTTATACCCCTAGCAAGATATATTTGGTTCTCTCAATGAGGAGTATACATCAGACTCCACATTTAACTCATGTGGTTTTATGTCGGTTAATAATAGCTCTCATAGCCAGACTATTAGTGCATTTGACCAAGTTTTCAGTATTTAGTTCAGCATATCATGCTCATGATTAGTACTTGGTCATTAAATTAAGTTTAGCTTTTCAGTTACATTTTCAATATTTACAGTATTTCTCAGTTATGCCTTGTTTCATCTTACATATGTTTGTGTATCTTAGTATCTATATCCTGCATGATCAGTGCATTCAACATACTGACGCATACTCTGCACTACATCCTTTATGATGTAGGTTCAGGTACTCAGCATTCAGACCGTGGTTAGATAAATCCTCAATCTACATTCACCAGCTTCACTGGTGAGTCTTCATACTCTGAGGACAATAGACATGCTTTTATTTTAGTCTTTACATTTCAGTTTCAGTTTTGTTAGAGTGCTGGGAGCATGTCCATGCAACTCAACTAAGTTAGAGGCTTTTCATACATAGTGGTAGAATCAACTTGGATTGTTGAGTTTATCTTTCTGTTATGACTAAACTCTTAGTATGTTTTTTATATTCAGATTAGTTGGGTTGCTATCCATTTTAGATAACCACTGTTTTAGCTTCCGCATAGTTGATGCCCACTTGGTTATCTTTCAGTATGCTTATGATATGTTAGACACAAAGTTAGATTAGGGTCACTCGTGATCCTAGGTCCCGTGTTATGTCAAGGGGGTAGCCTCGGGGCTTGACACATACAAAAGCTTAAAACTTAATTAATTTCAATAAATTCAAATACTTAACAATTTCAAAAGTCTTTACAATACTCAAAATAAAAGTAAATAGAAAAACTTCTCAACTCTATCTATCTACGAAGCCTCTACTATTACAGAAGGATATCGGGACAAGACCCACAACATCTCAAAACTACTAATTGTAAGATAAAGGTAAAGTACTCCAGAATATAAGAAGGCTCACCAAAGCTGGCTTGAATATTACATGACCCTAACGAAACACCTGTTGATGATCCTCAATACATGTATATGCATCATGAAACAATGTAGGCCAAATGTCTTAGTAAATTGAATGTATGAGCATGTAAGAGAAATTTTAAAACATAAACATAAGTTTGAACTGATGGAAAAGAAACATACTTACCTCTTTTTAATTCACTCAACTGAATGAAACATAGTTCAACCCAATAATAAGAAACGCAACTCTGTGAAAAATAGTTCAAAGCAACTCAGAGAAATAGGGCTCAACTTAACAATAAGATACTAATCTCTGGTTCCTCAACCCTGGATACTCAACTCGAGATAGAGAAACAATAAAAGATGCAATATCTGTAAGGCTTTCACAACAATACATAATAACTCGATGTATTGAAGAATACAATAATAACACAGTTTGTATATAAAAATACAATATAACTCTGTGGGAGATTCTCTAACCGACAACCATCACTACGAGTTATGTTATGATACATTAATAAGCCTACGCTTCCAGAATCGTCCTATACTTTGTCGGGGTATAGAACGTACTACTAAGTGGATCCACTAAGGAATCTTCTAAAAAGTATGACCCTTTCTACCAAAGTTTGCTACATGGTTTATGGGGTTTGTGAGTTGTCTAAACTCTCCCCATATCGGTGCTCAATACTACTCCCAAAATATAACTAGCTCATATGTTTAAAAACATAACTCTTTCTGTGGTTTGAGATAATTGCTCAAACTACCATTTTAAAAGAGGTAAGTTCTCTTCAAATATCTTTTGAACTCATAACTCATTTAGAAATCTCAGTTTCTCTTTTATCAATGTAAAAGTTTATACCACTGGGCATACAAAGTCCCCTTATACTCTTACACAATTCATACTTGAAAGCCTCTTTCTCAAAAACATATCAAAATTATATTTTAATATGATCATTGATGACTCGGGAAGTCATAGTGCATAAACATTGTTGGTATATATAGATAACACACTGCTTAAACATTGATGGCATAACTAGATATCATATTGTTTAAACATTAATTACATAACTACATACCATACTGCTTAAACATAGATGTCATACTCGATTGTCATACTAATCATGTTTTAGAAAACTCTTTTCTCAAAACTCATCTTTACTTCCTCCAAAAACTCAACTCAATTGTTGGCTTTAAAAAGCTTTTCAAAATTTATAACTCAAAATAGGGTCATACATGAATATAGACATGAACAAATCAACTCAAGGATCTCAATAACAATATATAAACTCAATAATTAGGAATATAATTATTAAAATAAACTTGAACTCGAGAACTCTAAATCAACTTATCTCAAGAATACTCAAATCTAGGGAAAGAGTCCTAGATTTCACTTTTACTAATTTGAAAGTAGATGTAGGGCGTGAGGATGAACTAGTCAAACACTATTATAGCCTTACATACCTGGAATAACATGGTTCTTTAGGAATCTTGAAGAAGAATCTCGATTAGAAGTCTTGAAACAATAGCCTGCAGGTAAACAATCAAGAAAACCTTTCTTGAGATTCTTGAATTAGGTTCTTGAAATCTCTATGAACAAGAATTATGATTTTCATTAGAGTTTCATAATTGTATGAAGGAATTTAAGTTGGAATGAATGAATTTCGCAACTCTCACCTCAAGAATAAACAAGAACTTCATTATCAAAGAACGAAGCACAAAACCTAAAGAACTCAACAAGATTATTAATATACTAAATCTAATGGATGAAATTCGTAAAATAAACTCATTATTGGCGTGTGGGTGAACAAACCCAACACTATGGAAGCTTACATATCTCAAAGAACTAGGTTCTTGGCAAAATCTTGAATTTCTATTGAACGAACGCTTGAAACTTTGAACTTTTTCTCCTCTTGAATCTTCTCTCTAAACCCTAAACGCTTTGGAGATTAATGAAATGTGTAGACAGTTAATTTGGTGTAATTAACGTTTAGAATAAGTGGGGGTAAGGAAAAGACTAAAACACCCCTTCTATTTTCGGGTATGGACAACCTGACTTCAAAATGATATATCTCCCTCATACGAGCTAGAAAATTAGCAAACTTGGTGGCGTTGGAAAGATGACTCAGAGATATTTCATTTTCTATCTTATAGGTCTCCTAACTCATGTTGTACTAAAAGTTATTGTCATATTAAGTTTACCGGAAACTTAAAAGAACTAAGGAATGACTTGAATGAATTCTCTTTAATTCTTTTTGGAACGCAAGGTGCTATATCTGGTGACCTGACCTTAATACTTAAGAAATTTTAAATTTCTTGATAAAATCCTACTCACAATAAAGCATACTTCGAGTGTTAGCTCAAAAAACTTTCCAGGGTGTTACATTATCTCCCCATTGGGGTTGATTCATCCTCGAATGGCGGCTGGACTAGGTATGGAACATGTTACTCTCACTATCTCCTCTAACTCATTAATTTGCCTAGGCTGAACTGATTTGTACCAAGAGTTGGGACTTTCCATAGCACCTAAATCAAGAACGATGCTATTATGAATATAGTCACACCCTCTCTGAAGTTACTTTATCTTAAACAAAGAAAAATTGGGGGCATGAAATAAGAATAGGAATACCATGCTTGGGGTAATATTACTGCTAAATATTAAGCTTAGAAACACTCCTCAACTACGCTCTTCTATCCTTAAACCATACCTCATTGGCTACAACTCCTAGTTCCCTGAAAGGTACATGACTTCTCTTACCAAGACTTGAGTCTAACAACAAGCACTTACCATATTCAAACTTAACCCAAAATCCTAAGGTTCAAGTTCTATACCTCTCTATAGGGAGTCTCATCCCAAGAACATTACTCTTTATCACCACATTTAATCAACACTAGGCTGATATCAAGAACTACCTCATGTTTAACAACACCACATTAAAGCTTCGTATTCTAACAACTTCATGTACTCTTACTAACCAACTCCCTATGAAGTTCTCATCCTCTCATCATCCCTGCCATACCAACTAGGATTTCCCGCATTCTTACTCGAAACCAACTAAGGGCTCTCATTTAACTATTTCTCATAGTAAAACCTC
>JAJOOH010029232.1:0-10380 GCA_029582605.1 Solanum gracilifrons | reverse complement strand
GGTGTAGAGTGTGGCATAAAAAATGAAAATTTTAAACTTTGAAATATTTTTCAAAAACTATTTTTTTAAAAAATAAATTGACGGGGATGGCACTGGGTGGGGTAAGGAGTTGGGGTGCCGTAAAAAAAGAAAATTTTAAAATTTAAAATATTCTTCAAAAATAATTATTTTTTAAAAAAATTTGACAGGGGGTAAGGGGGTGGGGATAGCGTAAAAATGAAAAATTTAAAATTTAAATACAAAAACAATTTTTTTAAAATTTTTTTTTATGGGTGCCGTGGGGGGATGGTGTGGCATGGGGGTGGAGGCAGGAGCGTGGCGTAAAAAATGAAACTTTTAAAATTTGAAATATTTTTCAAAAACACTTTTTTATTTAAAAAAAATTTGTCAGGGGGTGACCCTGGGTGGAGGGTAGTGGGAAGGTGGATAGTGGGGGGTAGTGGGGGGCGGTTAGGGGTAGTTTGGGGGTAGGGGGGCTGGTTCGGGGTAAGGTTAAAAAAATATTTGAAATTTAAAACATAAGAAAATTTAAAATGTAATTTTTTTCTTGGATGGGGAGGGTTGAGTAATGGGTACGAGGTAGGGTAAGAAAAAAATATTGTAACTAAAGGATGAAGTAAAATTTGGAAAACGTTTTCTTTAATTCTTGAAGGAAAATCATTTTCCTTAAATTTGAGGAAAATGAGTTGATTTGAAAAACATTTTCCAAAAATTTTAAGCCAATCAAACATGAGAATATTGAAAAACATTTTTCAAAAAATATTTTCGTTCATACCAAATTGAAAAGAATTTGAATTGATCAAAGAACCAATCGATCAATTCTGTATCTCCACAAATTGCATTTATGAGGTCAACAATATCTGGGGCTAGTACTTACAAGAAAGAATTGTGAAGTTCGATCGCTAGTGGATGCAAACAATTTCGCTAATGCATGTCTTCTTGATTTTGCGAAATTCGAATTCAAGGAAAAAGGAATCATAGAATCCATGATGGCATACCTTCATTAAAGTTGATGAGTTCAATGAAGAGCCAATGATAGCCATAAGTCATTACTCAGTTATATTTAGAGGCTTTATAAATAGACAACTAGTTATGCTTCAGTTTGACCTTCGTGTCCTTAATTTGTTAGTGATTTAAGTTCTATGACTTACATTAATGAAAATTATTTCTATTACAAGACTTTCCTTCAAATGCTTTCAAACTATACTTTCACTCATGTCTAGATGTATGCCATGTCTAATTCTATCTAATGGATATGCTCGTGCCTGCAATGACACCGAGTACCAATCTCGCATAGATTCTAGGCTTAGCCGTGCATGGTATGAGGCACAATATATAAATATTTATATAGAAAAACAACATAATTCACATCAACAATAATTTGTTTTAACTGTATCGCACTATGTATCATTTGATAACCCTCAAAATCTTCCATCTTTGATTCAAATCAAATTTCAAATGGTACAGCCAGATATGTAACACGTTGGGATTATTTAGCTACTAGACAAAATCAGAAAAAAATCAATTGAAATAAAAGAAATAAGTAAAAAAGTACCTCGCTGGCAATTAATATTAATAGAAAGGTATACAATACACTTACTCATCACGCAAAGCTTGGCCAAAATAATTACACATAAATCAGCCTTATTACATATATTGTTACACACATAAAGTAGTAGCTAGCTTCATATTCTTTTACATAATGAAAGCCAAGCCATGAGAAACAGAAAGTTTCTTAGTAGTGGCAAGGTGAGTAACAGTAACATGCATATTTTGCCCAGTAATATTTATGGCCCCATGGTTTGTACTTCTTACAAATACCATATTTAGCTCCATAGTAGTGTTTGCAATGATAACTACATTTGTAAGAGTATTGACAAGGTCCATTCCACTTGTCACTTTTTTTCCAACAATATTTGCCTTCTGCCATTTGTATTTCTGCAATAATGAGAAGATTGAACTCATGTTATGTACAAAGTTTAATAAAAAACAAACATTTTAAAATTCGTAATCTTAAACAAATCATTATATTTGGTAGCTATAGAATCATGTCGACTCACCAGTTGCAGCAACAAGGAAGAGGCAAAAGAGGAGGGCGAGAAAACTAGTGTACTTCGCCATAGCTCTTATTTTTTGTTGATTTCTTGGTGACGAAACAAATAATTGAAATGGTGGTATTTATAGTGTTGGAAACTCAAGTTGTCAACTCAATTCCATTTGATTTGTTCAAGGATTATGTTGGATGTTTACTTAATTAATTTATAAGATGGATAATTGAAAGTACAAAGAATTAGTCAAGCACAAGTAGCATTTATTTAATTGAAAAGAATTTGAATTAATCAAAGAGCTATTTGAATGATAAAGTCTTCTACTAATTGATCAATTCTGTATCTTCACAAATTAAATTGCTTTTATGAGGTTAACATTCCTTAGTGGTAATACATGTTATTTAACTCAAAATTTTCTACATGGATAATTAAAATGACAGGACATCAAGTACAAAGAATTTGTCCAACACAATTAACATTTCTTTAATTGAAAAGAATTTGAATTGATAAAAGAGCAATTAATTGAGTGATAAAGTCTTCTACTAATTGATCAATTTTGTATCTCCACAAATTGCTTTTATGAGGTCACCACCACTTTGTGTTAATACATGTTATTTTAACAATTACCTGATATATTACAATTCCATCACTGAAAACTTGGGATGTAAGCTTCTCACTCGGAGTAACCTTGCAGTCCTTACAAAGACCTCTATCACCCTTTCTAAGGACTAAGTAATCTTTTTGACTCTTTGCTATCATGCTGTGAAAGGGAAACAAAGTAATTCACCCTTTTTTTTTATAGCACGAATTAGAAATTACCAAATCAAAAGCTTTAGCAAAAACCAAAAGCGAAGCTCCACCTCCATTTCTCTCCCCAAAACAAAAACCTTATGAGCATGATCAAAGCCACTAGAAGTTGCCCTGATATGGCCATCCCAATCTCCACCAATGAAGATTTTCTCTATGTTTGGTATACTTCTCACCACCTCATCGAAATCCTCCCAAATTAGTGTTTTGGCTTCCTTGTCCAAGCTCACTTAAGGCGCATAAGCACTAATAATGTTCAAAATAAGCCCTCCTATGACTAGCTAAATCGTCATCATCCTATCCTATCACTGATCCTCCAAAAATAAGGCCCTTCTCTACTAAAATACCCACTCCATTTATATCCCTCAAGCCTCCTAAATACCACAACTTAAACTCATCCACATTCTGTGTCGGCACCTATCCATCTGGTCTCCTGGACATAAGCTAGATTTATCTTTCTCTTCTTGAGAATCTTCACTAGCTCTATATATGGACTTCCCCGTTAGCGATCCTATGTTCCAAGACCCTACTCTCAACTTAGGCGAATCGTAACCTACTTACCACTACTTCCCCTATATGTTAACCTCGACCAAAGACATGACCCTAGTTCACTATCATTGTAACACCCTGAAAATTCAAACCCAAAATTTGACCTTGAAAATTTCTGCAGTCTGGTGCCACATAAGATTTTCTACGACCTGTAGATGTATCTACTGACTGTAGATGGGTTGATGGAATCATGCCCTTGAAAGTTGGTTCTCAGGTCTAAGTTTCACGGATCGGACTACGTGTCGTAGAAGTTTCTACTGTCCGTAGAAGGCCCTGTGGAAACCAAGTCTTGGAGCACACTCCAATAAGCTTCCTACGAGCGAGAAGGACGGTCCGTCAAAGTCTCTATGACCCATATAAAGGGTCATTAATCCCCAACTTCAAAAATTCAGAAAACTCAGCATGTTCCGACGAAAGGGTCTATGGCCTGTAGACTTTTGTACGAACTGTAGATGGCCTTTCATAGACGTCTTATGCTAGTTTTAAGAGAGGTTATTTTAGTCTTTTCCCACCCTTCAAAAATTTAAACCTTGATGTTTTTACACCTAATTAATGTCACAAGAATCCCCTAAAACAAAGTTGAGTTGAACGCTTCCTTACCGATTAAGTTTTAATATCATATTCTACTTAGGACAACTTCAAACGACCATATATCTTAGAATATGAAGATTACCTATCAAACTAAAGGGTATTTGAGTCTTATTTCCAACACCACCAATTTTGCATCAATCTAAGTTCACAGTAAATAGTTATGAACATTTTATTATGCAGTGACGATTTAGCCGGCGGAAAAAAAATACTAAAAAAGGTTGTTTTTATCTTTTTATCCCTAAGAAAATCTTAAACTAATTTCTTGACTAATAAAAGACCCAAAACAATCAGGTTTTCATGGCTTAATCCCCATTCTCTTCTCTCTCAACCTTTAAGGCAAAATCAGCTTGAACCTCACACCTCAACTTTTCATCGTAACTTAAGCCTCATATATCGATTCTCAATACTAATCCTAGATCCAACTCCTAATTCTCAATTTGAGACCCAACTCTCGACCTTTACGAGACCCAACTCCCGAGTTTCAAATTGAGTCGGGGTCGGATCTTTAGTTAGGTTTAGAGGTTGAATTTCGAATCGAGTATCGAGATCGAATTCAACGGTGGCATACGTCTATTTAAATTGACGAGTTCAATGAAGAGGCAATGATATTCATTAAGTCATTACTCAGTTATATTTAGAGGTTTCATAGGTAAACAATTAGTTATGCTTCAGTTTAACCTTCGTGTCCTTTCATTAATGAAAAGTTATATCAGTGATTTCAGTACTATGATTTACATTAATGAAAAGTGTTACTTTAATTTTAAAAGACTTCCCTTCAAATGCTTTTAATCTATGTTTTCGCTCATGTTTAGATGTATGCCATAACTAATGCTATATTGTAGGCATGCTTGGACCAACAATGGCATTGAGTATTGATCTCACATAGAGTCTAGGCTTGGGGCATGATAAATACACATGTATGTCGAGTCATGTTATTATTAATTTTATCTTAACCATGCATGGTATGTGACACAATATATAAATATTTACATAGAAAAATAGCATAATTCACATCAATTAATATTAGTAGAAAGGCATACAATACAATAACTCATCACGCAAAGCTTGGCCAAAATAGTTGCACACATAAATCAGCCTTATTACATTGTTACACACATAAAATAGGTAGCTTCTTAATTATTTGTTTACATAATCAAAACCAAGCCATGAGACACTAAAAGATTCTTAATAGTGGCAAGGTGAGTAGCAGTAGCAAGCATATTTTGCCCAATAATATTTGTGACCCCATGGTTTGTACTTCTTACAAATACCATATTTAGCTCCATAGTAGTACTTGCAATGATGACTACATTTGTAAGAGTATTGGCAAGGTCCATTCCACTTGTCACTTTTTTTCCAACAGTATTTGCCTTCTGCCATTTGTATTTCTGCAAAAATAAGAAAATTAAAAACTCATGGTATGTACTTGACATAGAAAATTTCAAATAATTTCCTAATAATAACAATGCCTCTGTTTCATTTTATTTGACATGTTTGACTAGTCACAAAGTTTAATAAAAAATAAATATTTTAAAAGTTCGTAATCTTAAACAAATAATTATATTTGATAGATATAGAATCATGTCGACTCACCAGTTGCAGCAACAAGGAAGAGGCAAAAGAGGAGGGCGAGAAAAGTAGTGTACTTTGCCATAGCTCTTATTTTCTGTTGATTTTAACAAAACAAAGCAATTGAAATGGTGATATTTATAATGTTGGAAACTCAAGTTGTCAACTTAATTCCATTTGATTTGTTCAAAGATTACGTTGGATGTTTGATTAATTAATTAAAATGACAGTACATCAAGTACAAAGAATTTGTCCAACACAGTTAACATTTCTTTAATTGAAAAGAATTTGAATTGATCAAAGAGCCATTTGAGTGATAAAGTCTTCTACTAATTGATCAATTTTGTATCTCCACAGATTGCTTTTATGAGTTCACCACCTCTTTGTTTTAATACATGTTATTTAACAATTACCTAATGTATTTAAGAATCGAGTTTTTCAAATGTCAAACACGATAAATTTTATTATGAAAAACACTTAGTTTGAAAGGGTAAAAATCATGACATATCCCAAATGGATTTGCCTAAAAGACTTCACGAAGTCCTGCAGTTATAGGTTACAAGACAATAATGATTAGGTTAACCTATAGTTATATTTTCAAGTAGATTTATTTATTAGTTAATTATATTTTAGTAGCTTTGTTTATTATTCTAGAGTAGGATTTATGTTTCATAGATTTAAAATGATTAGGCTAACTATAGTTATTAGTTTGGAATAGGATTTAGGTTCCTACTTTCATAATAATTAGACTTCCTATTGATGTAATAAGACTTCTATTTAAAGGGTTCTTGATGAATAAATCAACTAAGTCATATTTTAGCGAAAAACAAGAGATGAGAGTTCTCTCTTCCATTGAACTCTAAGGTTTTAGTCTCCCTTTAACGAGCTGAACTTATTTATCGCTCTGTGAATTGATCATTCCCTAAAGATCCATAACAATTTGATATCATAGCCTAACACAAAGGGCGATGAGATCAGTTTCATTTCAAAAAGAACGTTCCATTACAGAAACCCTAATGGACTCTGAAATTATAGCAATGGAGCAATGGCTCACTGAAAGAATTGTCCAAGTAATCTGAGAACATGAACTGTCTAGATTGGAAATTGGCTCCAAAAAGCCAACAACCCACAAACTTGAGTTAAAAAGCGCCAGACAACTAGTAGATCAACAACTCCTGCTACTAAAGACAATACACCACCTATTGCACTGGCCGGTGAGAATTATCCAACAAGTGGTAATTCACATTCAATAGTACCAAGGTATGCAAATATAAATACTTATAACATCACCAAGTGTTGGGTTCAAAAGTAATTAAGACGTTATACAGAAGCTTACAATTGCAAATCATAAATGCGATAAAGCAAATGCCAAAGAAAAGTATACTAAAAATATTTTATTAATATAGTTTTGTCAAGCGACATACATATGATAAAACTAATATGAATAAACATAAACATGTTGAGAGAAATCTCCCCATAAACAAAACTCTTAAACGACTATATTGTGGATTCTATTGTATTGTTGATATGAGAAGAGGAGTCTTCAATATATAGAGTTCCACACTTTTCCTCCAAGGAAGGAATAACCCAAATATGGAAGAAAATTATAGTTTACTTTTAGGAAAAGTTAAAGCATTTATGGTAGTATTTTGATTTTTCTTAAAAAGAAAAAAAAAACTCAAATAAGGGGAAAACCCTAACACTAACAACCCAATAATTTGGGCACATCGTTGTGAACAAGTTTGTGAAAATCAGCATACAATGGAAGCAAATAAATTTGGAGGTGACTGGATTTTATATGTTCGGAGAAGCACCATTATGATATTATCAACTTAAACGGGCAAAAGGCTCAATGAGTTGGGAATAATTTCAACGACTTGGACCTCTTGAAAGTAGCAACCTGATGGGTGAATTAGTCATTCTCTGGTAAATTGGTGGAGTTGAAATTTATCAATGTCAACATCGATCAAGCTAGGGCTGGAATGATAATTAAGTTGATATACTATTCGAGATTTTCTGGATGATTGCCCTGAAATTTGAGCTTGAGGACAAGCTCTTTCAACATGAGGGGAGTAATGTTGTGGATGAGGGGAAGTCAATTAATTAACTATTTAATTATATTTAAAAGTAGATTTATTTATTAGTTAATTATATTTTAGTAGATTTTAATTATTTTAGAATATGATTTATGTTTCATAGCTTTATAAGGATTAGGTTAATCTATAGTTCTTAATTTGGAATAGGAGTTAGGTTTCCTACTTTCGTAAGAATTAGACTACCCATTGATGTAATTATAAGTCTTCTATTTGGTAACTCATGGATCACCTCACTCCTCATATTCTAAGAGATATGGTCATTTATAGTTTATTATCCTTGTGTGATCTCATGCGAAAAATTTAGCCGGTAGAAAGGTTTTGGACTCGATTTAGTGCTAGAAGTCCCTTATGACCCTCAACCACATACGATATACTTCCCACACTTAAGAATGTGCCTCGGCATACATATACAACTTATAAATCATTGGGTTCGACCTATATGCATACAGAAAATGATTTGAATCTTTGCTTAAAAGTTGCAGGGTGTTTTACTTTAAAATATCCCCAAAAGAAGTGGTTTCCTTTTTTTCTTGTGCTTACTAGCAGGAATCTCTCATTCAAATGGAAAATATTTTGAAAGTTGATATTTTCAAAATTTTCAAATACATCCGACATTTGCTATTGTCCCAAAGTTTTGTCTAAAAATGTCTCTACACATTATGTCGAGTCATATAGTTATTATTCATTTTAGCTTAGCCCTGCATAATACTATACACAATAAGTATTGATAGAAAAAAAAAATACCATAATTTACATTAATTAATACTCATAGAAAAGCATACAATACAATTGCTCATCACGCAAAATCTTGGCCAAAATAGTTGCACACATAAATCGGCCTTATTACATTGTTACACACATAAAATAGGTAGCTTCTTATTTGTTTACATAGTCAAAGCCATGCCATGAGACACTGGAAGTGTCTTAGTAGTGGCAAGGTGAGTAGCAGTAACAAGCGTATTTTGCCCAGTAATATTTGTGACCCCATGGTTTGTACTTCTTACATATACCATATTTAGCTCCATAGTAGTACTTGCAATGATGACTACATTTGTAAGAGTATTGACAAGGCCCATTCCACTTGTCACTTTTTTTCAAACAATATTTTCCTTCTGCCATTTGTATTTCTGCAATAATGAGAAAATTGAACTCATGTTATGTACAAAGTTCAATAAAAAATAAACATTTTAAAAATTCTTAATCTTAAACAAATCATTATATTTGGTAGCTATAGAATCATGTCGACTCACCAGTTGCAACAACAAGGAAGAGGCAAAAGAGTAGGGCGAGAAAAGTAGTGTACTTTGCCATAACTCTAATTTTCTATTGATTTCTTGTGGTGGAAACAAACAATTGAAATTGTGGTATTTATAGTGTTGGAAACTCACGTTGTCAACTTAATTCCATTTGATTTGTTCAAGGGTTACGTTGGATGTTTGATTAATTGATTATAAGATGGATTATTAAAATGACACATCAAGTACCAAGAATTTATCAAACACAATTAACATTTCTTTAATTGGAAAGAATCTGAATTGATCAAATAGTCATTTGACTAATAAAGTCATCTACTAATTGATCAATTCTGTATCTCCACAAATTGCTTTCATGAGGTCAACATTCCTTAGTGATAATACATGTTATTTAACTAAAAGTTTTCTACTTTTATGTTCAAAAACAATAAACCTGATTTACAAAATAAACTAGAAAACAGAACGAAAGTAAAAACATTATACATAAAATATTCGATATTAAAGAATTCATTGTGTGTTCGTAAAGAATTTAATCCTTTTAATCATGTGAGTTGACCTAGCTACTTGGAGTTATTTATGGTAAAACACGATTTGAGAATCCTTATTGGTAATGAATTAGGATTTGATTTGGTTTCCTTATTATAAAATATCTCTGAAAGAAGTGGTTTCCTTTTTCTTTAGCTTAGTAACATAATTAGTATATATTGTGTACCAATTTGCAGGAGTATCTCATTCACAAGTCAAATATTTTCAAATAGATTCAATTTTGGCTATCGTCCTTAATACCGCAAATCGAGAAGATATTCATTAGCGGTGATTTCAATGGTCACATTGGAGTAACGTCTGTGGTGATGTGTGTGGAGGTTGTGTTCTTTTGGGATAAAAACGGAGGTGGAGGCTTGCTCTTAGATTTTGCTAAAGCTTTTGAGTTGGTGATAGCTAAAACTCATTCCTTTTGAAGAAGGAGAACCACCTAGTTACCTTTTGTAGCACGGTAGCTAAAATTCAAATAGATTATTAAAGTGTGAATTTCATATATGACATATATTATAGTACTATTTTCAGGCTATAACAGTAGATTTAGACTTTCAAGCTATAACATTAAAAATTTCAGGTTATAACAAATTCACAAATAAAAGAAATGTTTTTATTAATTCAAAAAAAGAAAAAAAAAAGAAGAAGATAAACGAAAATTAAATAAAAAAACGGAATTATAGATAATAAAGTAAAAAACTGAAAGTGTGGCTTGTAATTTAATTTGAAATTTATTGTAGATAATTAATGATTAACATGAAATAAGGGATTCAAACAAATTAACAATATTTTTTATCCTTAATTCACTCAAAATCAGTTAAGATAAACTAAAAAATCAGATCATATCATTTTTTTTTGTAGATAATTAATAAATAGCACGAATTAAGGGATTTAAACTAATTAAGATTATTTAGTATCCTTAATTCACTCAAA